>PPLB01006107.1:0-40272 GCA_003706365.1 Citeromyces siamensis
AACGTTCCAAATGCAGTCAAATCTTCAGAAACATGTTGCTGTCGGATTCTTGATTTTTCTTTGTCGCTCTGTCGAGTAACCTTTTGACATCTTTTGAATCGACAACTACGCCCTTCTCGGAGCACTTTGCCTTGTGTTTGAGTTCTGAACACAGTCCTTCGATATCCAAATCAGAGTAACGTGGATGCGTCGTGACCCTGTCCCATATCTCCGAACAACTGAGCAGGTTCCCGTCTTTGTACGGCACGATCATCGAATCGAGATCTTCGTCCTCGATGTGGCCCTTTTCCAGCTGTAATGGAGGAACGTCATCACGAAGAGGGTCATCGTACGATTCCTCAGTTGTAAGATATTGCAACGGATCGTCGTTTGGTGTAATCTTTTCTGACCCAGCAGGAAAGACTTTATCAAACGCGTTAAAGTCGTTGTAATCCTGTCCAAATGCAATCATAGGATCGAACGGAACAGAGTCCAAAAAGGACATTGTATCATCTTGTTGCGTAGGCTTATTGATCTCTTGGTGGGACGTGAAAGGTTTCTCTGACGGTGTTCTCTCCTTTGGCATCGGACAACTCTTGTTGCCACACACCTGGTTCAAATCATGACAGAAGTTATTAACGGGTTCATCAAACTGGTTGTCGAAATCGAATTTCCCGTCTCCGGACTCCGGCAGAGACGTGGGCGCTTCTTCAACGTTGTATGGCGAGGATTTAGCAGAAGAAGACGAATTAGAATCACTCACCAACCCAGGAACCGTGCTGGGTTTCTTCTTGTCGGTCCATGGGAACTCGAAATTGAACCCACCTCCATGTGAGTCATCGTCGCTCGGAGCTGTACAGTCTGTCGGTATGGATTTGCGATCCGAAGAGTTGGCAGAGGTGTTATCTGACTCGGTCGAGAAGCTCATTCGAGGGGGCGAGATATTTCGAATGGACTGGGAGTCTCTGTATTTGCTTAGTTCCTGCATTAGCGTTTCCACCTGGTATCGTAGAAAATCAGATTCGTTATTCAAATGCGCCTTTTCCTTCTTCAGCGATTCCACTTGCATTTCGAGTTCCTTCATTCTACGTTCCTTCCGTTCTCTAAACGCTCTCTGAGCGGCTCTGTTTTGAGCTGTTCGCTTGTTCTTGGGCTCGGAGTTAAGCGGCCTACGTCCGGGTTTCACCGCAAGTTCCTGCCTCTTCAACTCTGGTGCTTCGTCTCCTGGGAGACTTCTTTTAATAACATCGGACATCGCGGGTGGCAAAGCTGATTAAGAACGCGATGAGCTCTTTTTTTTTTATGCGGGCGACATGCTTACGTAATTAGTCAGCAACAGGGGGTTTTCCGGACTTAATGCATGTTGCGGTACGAAGCTGCAAGTATTAAAGCTTTTTTTTTTTTTCTTCTTCGTTGACGGCTATTTACATTTTTTTACCCGCTTTACCTCTTGGTCTGTCCTTAACTTTGAGTCTATTGATATTCTTGCCCCTTCTTGTCTTGTAGCCACCCTTGGCCAATACACCCCACGGAGACATGGACAGCTTGTTAGACTTTGATTTACCTCTTCCACCTCCAAGAGGGTGGTCGTTCTTGTTTTGTGCAACACCTCTCACGGTGGGCCGGATACCCTTGTACCTGGATCTACCAGCTTTACCCAAAGATTCGTGCTGGTGGTCCACGTTTGACACGACACCCAACGTAGCGCACGCTTCAAGCGACACATAACGCTGTTCTCCACTCTGCAGACGGATAATGGCCTTCTTTGTAGACGGGATCTTGTCGAGGATACGTGCATAAGTCCCTGCGGCTCGGCAGTACTTGGCTGCCCCGCTAAAAGTTTCCCCTACACAGTGGATGATCGAACCGATCGGGATCATCGATATAGGCAGGCAGTTACCCCTCTGAGAGGTCTTGGCGCTCAAAATGGCCGGATCTATCTTGCCCCCCATCTCTTTGATCAGAGAAGGCGGGATACCCGATCTGAAAGACTCCACTTGGTCGCCAGCTCTGAGCCCGTCACACGATACAATGTAGCTGAGCTCGCCTGTCTCGTTGTGTTTTAACAGTGCGATATGTGCACTCCTGTTAGGGTCGTACTCTATGCGCACTACGCTTTGTGATCCCTACTCTGCTGTCTTGAAAAATCGATGAGCCGGAGCCTACGCTTGTGTCCGCCACCCCTGTGTCTTACAGTGATCTTACCGCTGTGATTTCTACCAGACTTGGACACCTTTGTCCTCGTCAAACTCTTTATCGGTCGCCCTTTCCATAAGTAGGTGTAGATGGGTTTCCTCCACCATCTCACACCTGGCGAAGTGGGCTTCAACTTCTTCAACTGGACGCTCGACTTTGACAGCTTCTGCTGACGTTTTATAATGGCGTCCTGTCGTTCCAGTTCGGTCACATCCGACACATCAGGCACAATCTTGAGGTTCCGCATAGATATCAAAAAATTCTGCTGTGCCTCGTTCACCGTCTCATTGGAAGTGGCCGATTCAGACGCCAACCTCAGCTGGCTGAGCCTGTATGTTACAGCGCTGACATTATGGCGTGGGAGTCGTAAACACCTAAGCATTCAAGGTTGGTGCAAGATTGAGAAATTTACAGGCCCAGATATTCGCGTGCGCGCGCGTTAATTTCAGTCCGCTTCTCTTCCCTCGCCTGCTTTTCCACCAATAACCACTACGGAAAACTGCAGTTATGGCTTCACGCATTTTCTTCCGTTCAATGGCGTCTGCTGCCAAGCAGGTCAAACCTCCTGTCCAACTATTTGGTCTGGACGGCACTTATGCCACAGCGCTCTACACCGCTAGTGCTAGAAACGCCTCCATCGACAGCGCATCCTCCTCTTTGAAGGCTGTTTCCAATCTGCTGGCCAAAGATGTTAAGTCGGCCGAGATCCTACATAACCCTGCTCTTTCTGCTGATGAGAGACAATCTGTGGTGAAAGTTCTCAGCGAGCAGTTGAAGTTGGACGCTTCTGTCTCCAACCTGCTCAAAGTGCTAGCTGAGAACAACAGGCTGGGCCTTTTCAACGATGTGAACAAGCAATTTGGCCGTTTGACTGATGCCTACCATGGCGTTGTTGAGGCGACCGTCACGTCTACCGCTCCACTCGACAGTAAAATCATCAAGAGACTCAGCCAGGCCATCTCTTCCTCCAAGTACGTTGGTCAAGGTAAGACCCTCAAGGTGAACAACGTGGTCAACGCGGACATCCAAGGTGGGCTCGTTGTCGAAGTGGCTGACAGAACTGTCGACCTCTCCATCAGCAACAGACTCAACAAGCTCAACAAGGTGTTGACCGAGACCATCTGACTTATATCTTATAATATTACTTTGATCTAGCCTTTCTCTCCATTCCAAGACTCTGAGCTGTGAATTCTATATTTTTCGTCGTGTTAGATCCGGAGATCTCGTAGAATTGACCCATACCAACTTCCACTGTCGATCTGAGAAATCATGGACTTTTGATTATAGAGTATTAGTAGGAACTACGCTCTCATTCATTATTCGTATAGGCACATGCAGAACGTAAAAGAGGGAGGATTCAATAGAAGCCGCTCTCTAGAGGGTGTGCAGCTTCTATACGAGTAGCTGTCCTTCATCTAGAATGGACAGATAATCACCAGAAGTGCCTGGTGTGTCTGTTTCCGCTAAAGCAAATACATTTTCCCTCTACAGTGAGATCGATTTCAAAGAGTGTATATATTCTAAAGTTGGTTATCAGGTTCATGTTACAACAAAGTGCTTAGACAGTCCTTGTAATGGTGGCTGTTGATCATTCAAGAAACGTATAGCCTGGCTTAGCCACTATGTTTCGTCTGTTAAACATTTTCGGTGGCTATATTATTGATTACTTGTCAATTTCGTCTAATTATGCTTCGTCTTCATTTCCGTATTACTACCAACTAAAAATAAGAGATTCTAGAATAAAGCAAAAAATGCACCGTCCACTGGTTTTAGGCATTTGTGGGAGATCAAGTGCAGCTTCACTTTAAGCAATTAAAAGGGCACAGGTAAGCAAGTGTGTGCGAATTTTTGTCTTGTCATCACATAAACCTTCCTTTTATAACAGTTGGTGTATATGCCCATGATGCTAGTCCCATTATGATAAGCCCCGCGTTCACTTGACAAGTTTTTTAACTTTTAAATACAAACTCTGTAAGGGATTTCTCCACCCCGAAATGAGGAATATCTGCATATACCACGGCAACGTTCTATAAATTCTCCAACTAAAGACAACAGATCCTTCTCCGTATTGCAAATTTTGCGGTTAACGCCCTTAGATTCATTTACCGATTCTAGAATATATGTTCGTGAAACCTGACAGTCATCACAGATCTAGTTTTGTGTGCGTCGACTTTTGAATTATCGCCATTTGCTGAATAATGCCGCGATTTCGATGGCTTAATGTAATAGATGACCTCGCCGTTTACGCACTTTCTGTAATTTAAAGATCGAGTTATCGTTCTGCGATGTAGGGCAATTCCCCCCAGAATAATGGTACGTTTTCTCCTGGAAAGTTCTCACTCGCAGTTCTTTCTCTTTCCAGGTATTCAAGTAACAAGAGTTCCTCGGGTAAATGTACATGGGGTTGCTATTTAATTGGAGTATTTCTCTTCCCTTTTATACACGGATCATTCCTGCAAGATGCATTGTGTTTGTGGAGACTGCTCATTCGCATGCATAATGGCCATGAAGGATGACTATGCTCACGCCCGTGTGTAATCAACTCCCAGTAACCAATCTATTTCTCCTGCATTGAAATTTGACGTGCATCCTAGTATCGTATTGCGGCAGTTCCGATACACCGACTTCCACGTGATACAAAATTTGGTGTTCCTTTGGAAGTGGCATATTCTGTGTCCGCTGTAGGTTAGCATAGAGTCTGCACGTCCAACCCTTTTTGTCTTGAGGCGGAATTAATATGCTGGGGTTAGCTGTTTCACCGACGTTTAAAGCGTAAATAATAATAACATGTACTATCCAGTGCGGTTGTTTGTTGAATCTTGATTATTGTTGCGTGAATGATCGACAAGAATTATTCGCGTCAAGACAGCACCCCCATTCACAGAATTCAGCAGGTGAAACCATTTCCAAACGATGCAAAATTATTCTCCACATACGGCTATGACCTGGATGCTATCATACCGGAAGGAATCATGATTGTCTGGAAAACAAATCCCTTCTAGAATGCGGTTTGAAGCCAAGGCCAGGTTAGTATGTAGATTCAAAGCCTTCGGCATATAACTCCATTGACGTTTAATTATGTGTTGGAACACGAAAGGGATAAACTTTCGCGTGGCGGAATTACTCTCAAGACCTTGGTCTTCTCCTACTAGAAAACGAATAGCTTGGTGATAAAAACAAGAGCTCATGTAATAATGTTAATAAAAAGGGTTCCTCCCAGGTCAAGGCTAGTGGTTTACTCCCAGTATTTAGACCATGAACTCCACACAAAATATTCTTCAGCAATTATACTTGAACCTTGAGTCCTATCCGTAGATTTGGCAACAAGAAAGAACATATTCGAATAATGGTTCTCACCAAAGTAGTCAGATGGTCACTTCCGGCAGTATCTGCATGGTTGAATATTTTGGTAAATTTCATCAACTGTTCTTGCATTTTTGTATTTTCCACAACACTTCTGCATATGTTGAAAAACGTAAAGTCTGGAAAAGTCTACACAGACATAACAGACTCCTTTTTCCAATCGCTCAAAGGTACGGTTCTCATGTAACATCTTCTAACAACAGCTGTCAAGCCGGGAGAAATCATCAAGAGCAACGTGTTCCCACTTGTCGAAGGAACACATGCTCTTGAAGTTGGGAACCCTCGTTTGGATTCCAGCATGATCAAGGATGAGCCGCCCTATGATTTTTCTGCGCCGCGGTCTTTGTCAGACATCAACGGGATTTTGAATGATCTGATCAGAGCGTTAATGACATGGATGAACAACAACTCATTGGCAACAACCATTTTATCGTGTCATTACGTGGTTGATCCTATACTCAGGTATATGGAAAAACCTTCTGCGTCTTATGATAATGTGTGTTTTGGCGTAGGTGAATCCAAATCACCGCTAATGCATCGTGTGCTGAAAGCATTCGTTGTAGGGTACATCAAATTCGTCGGTTTCGCCTTGAGCATCGGCCAGGCCGGCGTTCTGTACGAGGAAGAGGATATCAACATACAATCGCTTGGGTTGGATTACCTGTCTCTGATTTCGGTGGATTGTGCGAGAGATGAGCTTTCCAATGCGTTATCATGGATCTCGATGAACAAAGATGAGAGCAAAGAATGGGACACGCTTTCCTCTTTTCTGACCGTAATGTCGAGTCTTTTAAAACTTCCAGACTTTCTTGCAAAACCTTTCCATCTCTACAGTCCAGAAACTTCTTTGGAAACTTTGTTTCTCGATCATGTAAGCGATAGCGTGTCACACATACGCCAAGCTGACATTATGCCGTCACCAACCAACTGCTTCAGCGCTCAGTTCCAAAAGATACTCGATATCAAGGTACCTCCGCGACCGGTGCATTTAGACTCATCGGACAAAGTTTACAATCATTTGCTGCAGATGGTTGCAGATCTGAAAGAGGTTTTCAGGGTAGTTTCCGTCTCCGATGGGAATCAGCTCCAATGTGAGCTTTACTCTTTTATGAACTCACGCAATGACGATGCCATGCACGTTCCAAAACATGTTCTCGCGCGAGGCTACCTCCAGTTGTTCCTCATCCGTGACGACAAGTCTGTTTTAGGAACCAAGTCACTGTCGGATCTGTTGCTGGAGGATATCAAAACTTTAACTGGATTCGACAGCCCAGCTCTGGACCAACTCAACCAACCGGGTGGAGAAGTGGCATACATGTTGAATGGGCTGATTTCTCAGTTGGAAGAGGTATTTTTCGCGTGGTTTTGTACAGTATCACAGAACCCTTGCAGGCAGAGACAACATTATAGCAAGGGCATCAAGCTGTGGGATACGTTGCAGGTGAACGCCGAGAGCATTGAAGTTGAATTAGAGACAAACTTCAACATTAAAGACGATTTCGAGGTTGATCAGAATGGCAAGTCACTGGTGATTCCAACCATGCCACTGTCGTCCTGGGTGTATTACAACAAACTGGAGGCGATGGTTGAAGTTGCGCTGAGAGGGATCGAGCTTGAAATTCACAAACCATGGGAGTTGTTTTCCGTGTACTGGTACACCTCATACCTGTGTGATAATTTAAGAACCCACCTTCTCCGTATCAAGATGCGCAACGATCATCAGATCAAAAACATCCATAACATCAACAAGAGGATGAAAAAACTCAAAGCTGGTGAGAAAAAGCAAAAGCTGAGAGACGAGTACAACGGGAAAGTGGCCCACGTTTTGCCCATGCTAATCAAGGTGGAGCAACGCATTGCAAGCATAAGCACTCGAGCTGATATATTGAAAAAATGCTGCGAGAGCCACAGTGTGTATTTCTCCATCCTGAATGGGTTGCACCTGGTTAATCCACCGAAAATGATGAAAACCTCACAAGCTGCGCTGTACGAGCTGAGATTCAAACCTTTCTCGTCTGTCGGGGTACCACAACTCCCGACGTATGAGCAATTTACAAATTACGCCAAATCTGCGCTGCCTTTCAAAACAACAGAGACCAAGCATCTGAAAGCTTACATTGACAATGTACAGAAAGCTGTTGCGAATAACGTGATCGAGACTAACCGCGTTATAGAGGAAACCATAAAAAGTATAGCAGAATGCTCGTTCAACGGCGGAGCTTGGCAAAACTCTATGCACTACTGCATCGATGACTACAAGAAGATGATAAGGTCGAATGTGGCGCTAAAGTTGAACTTTTCACGGCTCTGCAAGATTATTGGCGATCCAGGCTTTCCCAAGAGGGTAGACGCATACAAAGTGAAAGTCACCACTAGCGGTTACCACCGATACTTCCCCTCTGTCGAGCTTCGATATTAATCCGTGCACCGCAATCACAACCACCACCATGAGCCCTGATCAAAGTCATGTGACCGAAGGACGGTGTATCCGTACACCCTGCGGGGCCGAGCACCGTCGCTGCAGAGGTAGTGAGATGAGTGAAAAAAAATCCTTTTTCCAACGCTAGCGGTACACATTAAGACATGCCTCCAAAATTCGACCCAACTGAAGTTAAGTTCATCTACCTTAGAGCCGTCGGAGGTGAAGTTGGTGCTTCATCTGCTCTGGCCCCAAAGATTGGTCCTCTCGGTTTGTCCCCAAAGAAGGTTGGTGAGGATATCGCCAAGGCTACCAAAGCCTTCAAAGGTATCAAGGTGACCGTGCAGTTGAGAATCCAAAACAGACAGGCTCAAGCCTCTGTTGTCCCATCTGCTTCTTCCCTTGTGATCACCGCTTTGAAGGAGCCACCTAGAGACAGAAAGAAGGACAAGAATGTCAAGCACAGTGGTAACATCCCAATTGACGAGATCTTTGAGATTGCTAGACAGATGCAACACAAGTCTTTTGGTAAGAACCTTGCCTCTGTCTCCAAGGAGATTTTGGGTACTGCTCAGTCTGTTGGTTGCCGTGTTGACGGTAAGAACCCACACGACATCATCGAGGCCATTGACAACGGTGAAATTGACGGTAAGTTTTTCACAATGATCCATTTACTAACATTACAGTGCCAGAAAACTGATTTATATACAAAACGTGTTCTGATTTCTAGTAATATAAGGGTTATATCAATGGTTAATCCTGTGTAGAATCAGTTTGCCACACTCTGGTGCCGAGTTTTTCCCGTACTCTGTTCCTATTTCAGCGCAAACGAGATCAACAGTTTCCTACTCACCTCTGCAGTTGTGTAAAGATGATTGCAGTGGTCCATTTCAGAGACTGACACATTATCTCATTTGTAGTTTCACATTTCACCAGCAACAATATTTCTGGATATATCAAATAAACTGTGGTGCGGATTTACGAGAGCCAAAATTTTCCACTCATTGATGCCGGCAGGCAATCCTGTCCCCTCCTGTTCTCTGCTCCTTCGAACATTGGCTTCGCCACCGTTTCAGAAGTGGCGTGTTCTGTTCCGTGAAGAGTTGGCTGGTTATTACAACCTCATTGGAGACCTCTTTCTCACCTAACGCGGACTCTCTGTTGGCTTCATCTTGCATCTCCTGGAAATGTTCTATATTTTCCACGGATTTCATTTTAGCTAACATGGTTGCATCAGGCAGAATAACCATTTAGTGCTGAAACTTGGTTACCTACAGTTATCGATTTGCGAATCTAGCCGAAACAGATATAATCACAATAAAATAAACATTCTTATAGACCTCGAAAACAGAGCATTCCATGTGAAGGCGAGATCATTAGATTGATTCAGTCACACCATCTGATGAACACCTGTGTATTCATTTACGTCAACATTTTCCCATACATTTCTTTCAGTATTCTTCTATTAATACAGGATTGTAAAAAAAAAGATATAAAAAGTATCGATGTATTGGATCAGCCGCGATCCGATACTAGGATGCGTGTCGAATGCAAAGCAGGAGGAAAGGACTACTGTATTGGGTTACTCCACTTTTGATAGAGAAGGTCGTTTATCGTGATCACATGTGCATGAGAATAGTCATTCTTCATGACTATCCCCTACGAAGCCTATGCATCATCATACACGAGTAATCCTTGTATAAAAGACTCCAATTAAGTAGCAGCTTCAGGTAGAAGTAATACATCAATTACCCGGAGAACTATTACTACGGTTTCGTGAATACCTGGAAATAGAGAAAACTATGAGCGCGAACTACACAGCTCAAGCTGCTCCCAGTTCCTCGCATCATCAATAAATAGTTTGAAAAATGAAAAACAGCAAGTGGTGAGTGGTTCATGATATTTGAATGCCTTGTTTGCAATGATTTTCAAGACAAGCCTTCCCCCTTTCCTTTTCCCAGAAATAGCACTGTTACCTGTGTTTACTTGGTTAAACTCCACGATTATGAAGATGTAGTATTATTCGTGTAATCAAGCGGTGCCGCCTGAGTTTAATGAGATACACACTGGACCTTTGCACAATCAACAGAAACTTAATAACAGCATCCACTTCTATAACAAAGGTTCTGCAGTTATTGTGTCCACTTCTTCCGGTTACGCTCTTGCTGATGTCATCACAGCAGATTAGTCACTTTATTGAATAAATCACACTTTACGGAGTTTTTTTTCTTTTATTATTCGATGTTATTCAAATTGAGCATATCTAACCCTCTATATAAGTAAAAATTGTGTGAAATTGAGCGCGTAAACGGGAAAATCAGAGCGGAAAACTCAACCAGATTTTTTTTTTTCTTTTTTTTTTTTCTCTTAATTCCAATCATATAAAACTCATTCTTTTCGATCCCCAGATTTACGAGTATGCATTGTCCCCGCAAGACACGCACATATATATATATATATTCCAATGTCAGAGTCAGTAGAACAAGTCTTCGTGCGGGCGGTGGCAACAATTCGAACATTGTCCAATCGTTCAGGGTATGGAGCGCTTCCGAGACCTCCAGTAGAAAATCGCGCAAAACTATACGGCCTCTATAAACAGGCGACCGAGGGGGATATGGGTGAAGGACCTGTACCTGGTCCAGAAGACCCAGTGGCTAGAGCCAAATGGGATGCGTGGAAGTCAGAGCAAGGAATCACGAAGACGGAAGCGAAACGCCGGTATGTGAGTTACCTGATTGACACCATGAAAACGTATGCATCTGGTACTCATGAAGCTCGGGAGCTTCTGTCTGAGTTGGAGTATCTCTGGGATCAGTTAAAGCACATTAGGGACGATACTCGCGATGTCGCTGGACCTTCATCGCCATTTTTGTTAAGTAAGATTTTGCCGTTTGCGTCGGAGAATGCCTCAATGAGAGACCACAGCATTATATCATCGTCACATGTGGAGCAGAGACAAAACTCTGTTGAGCTTGTCAAGTGGCAGAACGATGTTAATAACGCTCTTGTCAAATTATCGCACGAGATCAAAAGACTTCAACATGATAACTGCAAAGTGAGTCGTTCATTTGTGAAAATGGCTGCTACTTTTACAACGATTAACGCGGTTCTTGTAGTTGGTGCTTTTTTCATGCTGAAGAGGAAGATACGCATCAAGAAATGTGCGTCGATGACGAAGCCTTCATTTTTTGAGCTTGTCTGCCTGTTGTTCAAAGCACAAAGAATTTTCATCGATTTATCTTAAAAATCCAACGCGTGTTCGAAAGGACTCTCGTGAACGGCGAATGCATCCAACTTTTCTTCTTCTGGTTGGCTCGCCGTTTGATTCGATAGATCATTTGATAGAAAATTTTTTAGCATCGCATTCCTCTTGTAACGTGTACAATAAACGTTACGATAA
Organism: Citeromyces siamensis; assembly: GCA_003706365.1. Taxonomy (NCBI): domain Eukaryota; kingdom Fungi; phylum Ascomycota; class Pichiomycetes; order Pichiales; family Pichiaceae; genus Citeromyces; species Citeromyces siamensis. Next base: position 11,358 of record PPLB01006107.1, read on the forward strand.
CGAGGATCGCGATAGACAAGGGGTATTGTCTTCTGCTCGAGTATCTGATCCCTGTTTTGTAACACCATCTCCTCAACGATAACCACGCCATATTCTGGTGCAATAGACAACTCATCCTGGCCTCGCAAATCCAGAAAATAATTTTTCAACAGTTGTATACCATTATCAAATTTTAGAGAGCATCTAGTTATCATAATATCACAGTTAACCATATCTTTGGTGAAACGTCGTCTTTCCTCCCTTTCAAGTTTGGTAATAACGTTGGGATTAAATTCACAAAGTATCGAAAGATTGGCATCACAGATTATAGCCACAATTCTCCATCTCGTTACATGTAGAAACTAATTGTTAGGCAGCATACGAAGAAATCTTACTTTGAGGATTTTCATAACCCTGGGGACTCGATTAAAATTTTTCACTTCTAACATACTGTTTCTGACTTTTTCATCAAGAAGAGATTCTAAGAGCCATTCTGTAATGAACACATTCGAGTGGACTCTAGTATCCTTCTTCTTCAAGGGGGCAGGCATGGTTGTGTGCCTGCGAAATACACCAATATTTTTCAATAAGTTATATAAAATACAGAAAAGTATATTCTCCACAATCAAAGAAATTTGTGTTCTGCCGAACAAATCGAATAAATCTGTAAAGTAGCAGCTTCACTTGAGTATCTTTCATGGATAAATATTATGTGTTTACTGACGAGATTCTTTAACATAAATGGATGCAAACATCACCTCCGTAATTTAATAATTGAAACCAGTAGTTCTGTAGAAAATCCTTTGTATGCCGAGTTTAACATTCAACTTGTACGTCTCATTGTGTCTGGAGAGGGCTCGTTTGAAAGTATTATCCAAATGGGCTTCTCGCAACCTCCAGATATCCTGTTTCTCTCGATTGGAGATCAGCTGCGTGTCAACTTTCAAATATAGCAACGGTCCAAAGAACAAAAGAGTGTAAAAAGCTCATATATCGGTGCCACGTACTTGGGCTGTTTCGAGTACAATTTCCCGTAAAAGGACCAAGTATGGAGGAGACCAAAATAAACATGTAACACTCTGCTAAAAACCGAAGGAAAAGGAAAATAATTGAGGAAAAATATCTTACGCTGCATAAGAAACATATCATGAAACTACATCAACAAGTAATTCAGATTTATAATTATACTGACCATAAACACATTTACATACGCTTAGGCTTCGAGAGCGACACGACCCTTTGGGTTGGTGACCTTGAGGCCAAAAGACTTAGCCTTATCGATGATCTCAACTCTCTTCTTAGAAGAAACGTTGGAGCCAATCTCAGCAGCATACGTCTTGGTGTGGAGCAAGAGAACTTCCAAATCCTTGAGGTTGCGAACGGTGACAACTTTGTGGCCAGATGGCATCATGTGTCTGGTCTTCTTGTTGGAACCGAAACCAATGGAAGGCATAGTCAGAGTTCCTCTGAAACGTCTTCTGACACAGGAGTCAATACCCTTTGGCTTTCTCCAGGATTCAGCAACACGCTTGAATCTGTCAGATTGGTGACGCTTGAACTGCTTTGGGTGCTTCTTGACAATCTTTGGGTGTGGTAGCGAAGCGGCCATCTTTATTGTTAGGTGACTTGGTCGGGGTTTTGCGTACCTTAAAGGATAGTGAAAAATCTCTCCAATTTGGTTACCGCACGTTTACCGCACCGGAGCATCTGAAGGGTCGTGTACTTGCAAGAGCTGCGAAAAAAACTGTGTGACTGGCGATAGATTTCAACTCGCACATGTCACGTGCAGACAACAAGGGCTTTTTGGTATTCTTCCAAGATCCATACACCGCGCCACAGACAACCCAGCGGGGAATGTCAGACAAGCATTATTGGTACTACGTTGGCAAAGGTGGGTTGGAACTCTTTATTACTTTTTTTTAACAACCTCTAGACGCGTGTCCTCCACTGGAACCATCACTTGTATCAAATTTAATATCGTTATACAACCTCGATGATATCGCGCACTCAGTAGCGAGAACAAACGCCGACGGCTCAAAAGGTGTCAAGCTTCGAAAATCCTACAAAAACCATGTTGCTGATTTAGCAGGAAAACATGTAATACGTAGCGAGAGGAAAACTCTTCTCCCAGTTTTGTTTTCACCGATGGGTCCAACAAACCAAGATTTCTCACCATTCGATCACGACTTCCTACAGAGAACTATTCAGTTTGAGAAATCACCAGCTAGCGGAGTCAGCGGGTTTGACTCTGTCAATTTGGCTATCGACGATAAGAAGCCAGCGAGGGTAGTGGCCACTGCAGAACCGAAAAAGAGATCAAAAGCATCAACTCCTCAGAACCCTCCACCTTTGAAGAAAAGACATGTGCAAGTGCATTTCAGGTAATTATTATTGTCTTCATCGTGTCTTGATCCTGTGTTTTTTAAACGTAGAGTGATGAATGAATTTGCTTCCGATCAATGAACCACTACGCTGTAGCAAGATTCTAATCACCCTTCTCTTGAGGTAATCTGTCAACTCCTCCGCGTCCCATATTTTGTTCTTGAGTTGGATGCGTGGCAGGTGTAAAGTGAAGTCGCTCACGTTTATGAGCCTTAATGGTCCTTCTCCTTGGAAAGTGATACAGATCTCCGTGTCCTCAATCTCAAATTTACCGATAGTGAAGTAATTCTGCGCCCTTTTCATCATTTCAGAAGCATCGTCAATCACTTCACTGTCATCACCACTCTTTTCCCTCGATTGTTCTGAATACGGAGAGCTGCTGCTCCCAACAGAGGTTTTCCCCAAAGTCTCATCATCAACCTCATAAAACTTTTCTGAGCTGTGTGTGCGTGCCCTCAAAAGAATGTCATGAGGATTCGATTTCGCCTTCCGAAGAACGTTCTTCTCCACGTCGCTGGAAAAATTGAGCTTCTTGTTTCCTTCATCCTCCAACATATGCAAATCATTCTCCAATGGTTCGATATAGGTCTTGATCGAGTTCTGTTGATCTTGTACAGTTATCGGATTCATCTTTGTATGGTTGTGCGAGGGGAAAATGTAATTCCATATTTTTTCCCCAGTCACCTGCTCAAGTTGCACTTTCACCGCATCGAGCTTCACATCGAAATTGCGAACAATCTTGATCCCGCCAACATGCTTCTGTATTGACCACGTCACATTTAACATTGTCTTTTCCTTCCTGTGGCCTTCAAAACTTTGGAAAAGATCGCGGTGTATCGTGGGTCCAGATAAGTTGAATGCTCTGATCTCTTGCACCTCAACCCAGTTGTAATTGATCCCATTGGCACATTCCAATCTTCTGAACAAACCTGTATCCAGTATGAGATCAATGAACGGTTTTCTCTGCTCATCTAGCATGTGTAACGTTGCACCATCGGATCGTAACAGCCATTCAATCTGCTGTTTCCGTTGAACCTCGCTAGTAGAACCACCGATAATCACTCTCAATAGAAGGAAAAGTTCATTGAGGATTTTTTTCCGCATTGTCAAAACATAATGGTACTCGTTCACCTGCTGTGGTGTTAACAAGCGCCTCCGGAAATCATAATTCTTGCTTATATCTTTCATCGCTTTGTATGCTATCTGAAGCTCATGGATCCGGTCTTGCATACCATTCAAATTCTCGAAATCAGTCGTGTAAATCAATTGCTCCAACTTTTCACCTGTTTTCTTGCTCGTGGGGTCCACAAATATCAACAATTCCATAACCATAGAATATAATGCAAAATATTGCAAAGAATCGCATGTACAAACTACCCTTGGAATATCCACCATTATTCGATCCTGTTGTTTAAAAGAAACGCTCTGACAGTCGATAAGCGGATTGTTCATGTCGTATCTCAGCATCATTGATGTATCATCCACTATCCTGAATTGAGATAAAACTGAACCATCATGACACACATCGAGTCCAAGCCAGGGCGGCCATTCCCGCACTGACCCATAATATGTACCCGAAGAAAATACCCCAGGATTCCGCGTGGCATAGTCACGGTGTACGACGAAAACGTCAGCGTCTTGCAACAGTGCTCCAAACCTCGTTTGCAAAGTAGGAGCATTCAAGAGCCTTGGAGCACCCAAATCCGTGTTCTCTGAAATGGAAAGAACTTTCAACTCGATTGTAGGAGAACTAACAAGTATGCATGAACTCGAATCCTCCGAATTCATCAGCTGAATTTGCGGAGTAACCAACTTGAAAAGATAATCTCCAGTAGCTCCGTATTTCCTCTCATTGTCATCATCATCTTGCACAAACTCCAGATTAGAATGGAACCTCTTTATAGCGTCTGCACAGGCCTTGATCTCTGCACCAAATTCATCACTTTTATCAACAGGATACCTCGACGGTTGCTTCCTTATCGACGAATCATCACGACTCTCTCTTTCCAGTTGACTTTGAATAACTTGATTCACTTTCTCCACAGCGCTGTGATTCAGAAACTGATTGAAAGACTTCCTCATCGAAATGGAATGGGCATATTTATATACCAAGTTCCTGTTCTCGGGATTCCATTTCAGTAGAATGTTGTGAAACAGAAATTTGTTGTTGAAATGGTTCTCACGCTCGTACCGGTTTAACAAAAACTTCTCAAGTATCTCCTTCAGATCATCTGGGAGAGAGCCACGATCAGATTCCTCATTAATTTTTTCCATCTTTTCCAAAAGAGATTTGAGCATAGAGAGTGAACGTTTCAATCGCCGGAGGTTTTGCGTGAGCTCATTGATATCAAAATGCCTTTTAGCTCCTTGTCTTTGCGAGATCATAGTGTTAGTTTTCACTATCTGATCTTCCAATTCGTCACAACGGGCTCTGAGTAAAGTTTGTTGCTTTGATATGGTCCTCACTGTCCCTAGAATACACTCATGAGAAGATTCTCTTCCGAATGGCTTCTCTTTAGGTCCATCTTCAATCTGACTGTCTTCTCTTTCCCGTTCGGTATTCCGGAAATATGTAAACTTTGGCGAAAATAATACCGGAATCACTTTTATGGACGACTTAAATCCATGGACAAAGCAAACTCCACATTCCTCAAAATCGTCGATATCAAACCACGACTCATCACCATCATAGACCCTGAAAATGTGCCGTCCAACCTCGTCGACATTCGATTGAGTTGGCTGGCGGCCTTGTGCGCAAGACAAAAACCCATTCTCAAAAACAGCCATGATGGCTCGGATATCAACATCAGTAAAATCAACTTCTGCCTCATTCATTCTCATCTTCAAGATTTTTTTAGTAGCCCCTGACACAGCATCCTCTTTCATAACGAATTCTTTGCGTTGATGGAGATCAGCGGTAAATCTGTCTATTCTGGCTTTCAAACCGATTGCCTCTATCGTGTCATCTTCCACGTCACTTTCCATCACTTCGCTTCTGTAAACATGAGACAGGTAAAGAGGTTCCACTATGAATTGGAACTTTATCGTGTAAAGATGAGTCGAAAACTTACTTGATGTCTCAGTTGGTCCAAAAAGAGGGCCGTGGCGTACTGGTAATGACATGTTACTGCCAAAAAGATGCCACCACTGGAAGAACGACTGGAAGCTGTTTGGAGAAAGTGAGATGGTGTTTGCGGCAGAGCTCAATGAATCATCGTCAGATCCTCTGAGGGAATATAAAGAGATCGCCATGTGCACGAAATCACTTCTGAATCCACGATAGGAGTCATAGTATGGATCGTCTTTTGGAGCATAGTCCGGATGAATCAAATGAATCGCATAATGTGGAAGAAACTGGTCAGTTCTCAAACCATTTGAAAGTCTTCTTTCAAAATAAAACCCAAGGCGGAACTCACAACCACCGCTTAGTCTGACATTGACTTTCTCGAAATAATCTCGAGTAGTCTTATCAAAAATTTCTGTTTGGTTCTCTTCCAGGTAGTATCCAACCATCGTAGTGAAAAATGAGTCAGAACAGTTCAGCGCGATGGCCTTCGAACTATCATTAGACCAGATAAGCAATGGCTCCGCCAGGTGGTTAGGAATTACCCATAGAATTTCATCTGAAGTTGCCACAGCAAATCGACTGGGATCTCCCTGTTTGTTGAAATGTAGCCCTACATTCTTCCTGAAACATAATGCGAACCCAGCAGAGTCTCCTAACACTTCATAAGGACTTCGTGATCCCTTGATAGAAAAAATTGTATCACTCTGTTCACGAGCGCTTACCTCTAACGTTCCATGGAAAGCTAACCGTAGTTTATCCCACGCACCAATTTTCTCGGACGGATCCAATTGCGGTTTAGAGAAGGAATCAAAGTTCATCATGATCTGTTGCATAACTGGCTGGTACGATACACCCCATGTGATCTTGGTCGATTCGGTGCTGTTGAGTGCCATATCTAACCTCATATATGATTTTATCGGTGCAACTGTCCGGGGAACGTTCAATGCAAAATACCTGTCGTTATCACCCTTTTCTGCGCTGGGTACCAAAGGCACATAGACCTTCCTGATAGATGCCGGACCGGGGACGAGCTCTTCAGCAAGGATGTAATGACCAGTGAGCCGGATTGATTCTCCCTTAAATGTGTCATCGGGCGCCTTGGTAGGTATATAAACTAAAGGCAACGGGTAATCTCGTAAATGGCACCTGAGTTCGGATAGTTTAAGGTCCAAAAAAGTGGGTATGATAATCGAATACTTGGTATCTTTGGAAATCCCTTTGCCCACATCGAACATAAAATCAGGAAGCTCATCAAGTGAGAATCGAGGCATTCCAATGCACAAATCGAATCTATCGAGTAGAAGTCTGAGTAAAGGTGGGTACGGAGCACTTTCTAAGACGTTAGAGTTGAAGCCTTCTGAAACGGTGATGCTTTCGATGATCCCCCATAGAAACTGGCTGTTTTCGTTAACGTGATTATTCATCCCTTCCTTGAAACTCCGGACGAGATCAATCCAGGATTTGGAATAATTCTTGTGCAATACGTATAGTCGTTTCTCCATGGTCGTCATGCTTTGGTGGAACTCGTTGTGAGCACCCTTACGTTTGGAATTCGAGTGGGAAAATTCACTGCTTCTACTCATTGGAACCGAGCAGCTTGCGGTTCCCCTTTTCTTGAAATTAAAACGTGATTTTTCCAACCCCATCGTTCTAGGATATTCCCTACACGTATGGAAAGTGGATGTTAGCTTCCAGCAACCAGAAAGAACCCTCTTCTCATAAAATTTCTCATCATCAGTTTTAGCATCCCGTTTCAATTGATCTACGAAAGCTTCTGCCTTGGCGGTTCGCCTTTTTTGTTCGAGTAATCCCAGTTGATAAATCATATTGAGTTCAACCTCGAACGGATCATCTTCCATATCAAAGAGTATTCTTTTGGATCTGCACCGGATAGCGGGGAAAGGAATTGCATGTACCGTCTTGGGATATATTACACAGCGGTCAGAATTATTCTTGAAACTGAATTGCAATTGTTTTATCGCCTTGACCGTGGTAACGATGTTGTCAAACAGATGGTGCAGGACAAATTGGTTGGGGATAGAGATACGAGATCCCTGATTGTCTAACTCAATAGGCACCTCGCTTTTCTTGTGACCCATGAGTAAGGCTTTCAAATCGACGTAAATTTCTCCGTAATCGACAGAAAGGATAGTAGACCAGTACCCTTTTGCCAAGGGTGACTCCACACATAATCGAAACAGTTTAGACCGCAACCGCAGAGGGACTTGTGATTTGAATTGGACTGTGACCGGAACGCAGTCAAGCTTCACCTTGAAATGATGCGGTAAAACGAACACGGCATTTAGTTCCTCAATATTTATAGACAGCGCAACGCATTCCAAGAGGCTGCATATATCTGTCTTCTGAGAACCTTCTGGTAGTTTTAATTTTGAAATGCGTTTCAATGGCTGGAGGAGCGTATTGTTGAGGAGATGAAAGGATGACAATAACAAAAAGTGAACCACCAAAGAATATACAGCTCGGAAGTTCTCACATCCGATATCAAGGGAAAGCACTTCTTTTGCAGACTTTTTGTTTTTTAGCGCAGTCAAACGCATATCCCAGTTCATTAGACGCAGAAACTTTTCAGGTCCTATTGCCAAGCTCACTTCCTCATCAGAATAATGCTTCATAAAATCGCTTCCTCCTTCCATAATAACCAGACTTTTCAGTTCGTTTAAACGCAGGGTTATCTGCCAGAAATGGTAGTTTTCATCATCTGATGTTGATGATTGAGAAGTTACATCCGAAGCAAACAAGGACGATTCTTCAGAATCTCCTTGCATGTCCGGTTCAGTTGGATTATCGAACTCAAAGTACAGGTCTGTCGCTACAAAGACAACCGACCTTAATGATCCATCGATTTGATCGTTGATGCCTTCCAAATTCAGTTGGGTTATCAGATTGGGAGGTAACAATACCGAACGGGAACCCAAAACGATCTTCACGTGATGCATTGACATCTGAATCCCTGAAAACCAGGACGGCAAACTATGAAATGCTTTCTCCGATAGCGGTACATTTTTCACTGATTGTTTCTGCCGGTTCGGGATCATTGGTATCATATACTGGTATTCCGTCCAGATCTCACGCACATGATTAATTATGTTGTGAGCTATCACCAACACTCGTAGTTCACCTAAATCAAGACTCGCATGGTTAACAGCGGTTTTGCAGAAAACTTTTAGCGAGGGAATCAGCTGAACATTCAAGCGAACAGTGAAGTCGCGAAGCTTCAAGACTGGAATGTCACCTAAAATTTCCTCCGTCTCTATTTGTGGGGACTTTTCCAGGTTTCCCGTATATTCTCTTCTTATTAGGTCAAGTTGCAATTCCGAAAATCCAAACCTAGATCCCATTAGGTATGTTAATTGGCTTTCGCCCGTCATCCGACCAAAAATATCAAACGACCAGCGGATAGACGAGGAACTCAATATTAGTATGGAGATAAAATTCTCAACCTCGTTTGTCTGTTTAACGATAACCTTCGGGTTTTCAAGAACTATTCGTGAACCAACACGGGGCAAAAATTTGAGGAGTGGGGAATCGGGCAAAAATGCTCCTCTCGAAGACCTTTCTGTTTTTGGCGATTTCATCGAACATTGCTTGTTCTGCTCGGTGATTCTAGCTGCACATAATAGCAGTAATGTAACATGGTCGCTTGATAAATCTAATACCGGGTTAGACAAGGCGGTGCTGATCTCCACAATGGCGTCAGAATGTGTTTTATCTTCGTCTATCGTCTTCAACGTCTGATTGAGAAAATTGGAGTCCATCGCCAGATTTGTATTGGGGATGACAAGAACCTCGTACTCAGATTCACCAGTTTTGTGCTCACGGAGATGAGAGAGGTCCAAGACCAATCTGGATTGCATTAGCGAAAGCACTAACTGAAATGGTCTATCGTTCTTCTTGAATTTGAGATCATATCCTGCGTGGTTGAACCGAATAAGCGAATAAGTTGCATTGAATGAACTGAATCCCAGTTGGAGAAATATCAAACTCTTGGAGCAGCAAAAAAGTATTGCAGATGTCATCAATCTCATTAAGACTCAGCAGCGGGATTTGATAAACAAGAAAATCGTCGATACAGATGGCAACTTCTTTCAAAAAACGCACCACAAGGTCGATTCTGAAAAAAAAGCGCTGCAGATCTGCTTGCAAAGTCAAACGCGGACCGGACGTCTGAGGGTTCTCTTCGGAGGCGTTGAAGTGTCTCTTGATATGAGTTGCCATCTGAAGTAGTTTTACAATAGGTAACCTGAATTTATGCAGCCTCAAATGGAGAGACGTCTCCGACACAGTCCCGCAATTCATATCCAACGAGAAGCTCAATTTGAAGAATAGCTGACTGAAAATACTGCAGCTTTCTGATTGATCAACCGTGCATTTGGATGGTGCCTCGAGGAAAAGTCTGTGTAACTCCAACGACAATCCAAACTGAAAAGCTTCAGAAGATCCCGAGTTTTCACGTCCCATAATGAACTTGAGTTGAACGTGATTAAGGCGCAATTTGAAACTATCCACCTCTTTCAACGATAAAAACAAGTTGTTGAGCGTGATCTTGGCATGAGGAGCAAGCCGCAAAACCATTTGTATCACCCATTTCGTACCTCGACTATCATTTTGATATATGGATATGTGTTCCATCATTTTAGCTTTGTAATATTCGATTATTTCCTCGTCAGTCTGATGTCTAGATGGATGATTCTCTCTACGACTATTCAACGACAACTCAACCATGGGATTGTCGATGAGCAAATGGACGAATCTACCATCGGCTCTAAATGGTCTAAATTTCAGCCTCACGCTCTTTGTCTGGACGTTCATTCCTCCCCGCATGAACTGAATATGACATATCTGAAGCTTCAGCGGATTAAAAGCCCATACTGAAACACCGAAGGCCCACAGTATAACATAAACCGTCACCAAATAAGCAACCAAAACTACACACAATACTTTAATTGCAGTTGGTGAGGTAAAATACATGTTAACCGGTTCTCCACATCCTTACATCGTCATTGAAGGAACTTTGATAGAACCTGTTATTTCTCGTTTATTATTGGAATAATGTAATCGTTTACAAACCATCAAAACGCAAGTGACAAAAACTTGGCTTCTATGATGATCTCATTAAGGAACACCCAATATTAAATACCTAAATATCTCTATAATAGCTACACAATTTTTTCAACCAAACGACACCGAGATGCTATCGAAAGAAAATCCGGGAAAGCCGGCAACGCTGGATTTTTATCATTTATCAATTTCCATCTACATTTTAGTGCAAAGCTGAAATTTCATCCATCCTTACCTTTTTCTCTTCTAAAAAAAAAAAAAAAAACCTTCAGCGGCAATGGGTTAGTTAACAGAAGCTCTCAAATACTAATGCCTCAGGACCTAAAAAAGGAACAAAGATGGACCTGAACTCGTTCTTGAACGACGAGTCTCTAGGTGGCTCTTGGGCAGATGATGATCTGGATGTCTCCTCTATTGCAATTCCTACGATGAATAGCGTGCCAAGTGGTGCTCCCCTACCGACATCTGGCGAGGGACGTAGTGGATTCGCTCAACGTGAAAGACAGGAATATCCTGTGCCTGAAGTTGCACCATTTAAGGCGAGAGTATCTAATCTTTCATGGAATGCTACTGAGCCAATGGTTAAACAATGGTTCAAAGATCAACTCAACATGATTAATGATGATATCGTAGAGGTGGCTGTTCCTACAGATTTCCACACAGGTAAAGTGAAAGGTTATGCGTTTATCACGTTCGCAGCGAAAGAGATGCTGGAAGACGCTCTTACATTGACGGGGGCCAGCATGTTTGATAGAAGGGTTTTCATCAATGTTGCAGCACCTCCAAAGGAAGATTTCGATTGGAGAGGTGCTAGATCTGTACGTGCTCCTAAGGAAGAGGTTGAATTGGACTGGGGGAGTGCTAGAGGATCCGGATTTGTTGCGCGCAAACCGAGAGCTGACCCTGCCAGTTTTGATTTGGCCGCTGCTAGAAATCAATCCCTTCCTGAGCGTGCTCCACGCAGGCAACGTCGTGAGGAACCTGAACTCGATTGGTCCTCTGCAAGAGGGTCAGGAACGCTTCCAGAACGTGCTCCTAGGGAACCAAGAGAGTTTAGACGCCCTAGAAAAGAAGAACCTGAATTGGATTGGGGTGCAGCCAGGGGTGCGGCTTTGCCAGAGAGACCAATCAGAAGTGGTGAACGCAGGTTCAAGAAAAACGAGCCTGAGCTTGACTGGTCAGCTGCAAGAAGCAAGCCCGCAGAAAAACCTAGTCAACAGCCTGCTGCAACTACTGCGGAAGAGAAAGTTCAACGGCCAAAGACTTCAGTATTTAGCGTGCTGGCCTCTAACGACGATGAAGACGAGGGGGACCAATCCACATCGGTCCCTGTATCCGTAAAGAAGGCGGAGCCCACATCATTGGAGCAGGCTACTTCCGCTTTGAGTATCAACGACGATGACGCTGAAGGCTGGAATTATGTAACAAGGTGATTACTCTGCATTTTTTTTTTTTTGCTGTGTCTGTGTAAAATATTTGGTTTGAAATAAATAATCATTATACCAAGTTGTCACTACGGCTCCCCTCTTGATTCGGTAGTGCAGGCCTCTCGGATAAGATTCTCCGCTCTTTGTTCGCTTCATACGTTGTCACGAGCCAGTAGTTGAATATATCCAGCTTGGAAATCCCCATCATTCTCCAAAATAAAACATACTTCCAGTTGTAATAAAGGGGTACTTTCTCATTCGCCACCAACTCTACATTTTCCAAATCCTGTATGTTAACGCGATATTCTCTAGCAAGCTGTTCAAGTGGTACTGTGTTATCCCCGCCATCATCAGGGCTTCTCATCCTCTCCAGGACAGACATCAGCTCTTCTGCACGGAACCTTACGCTCCTGGGAAAAGTCATGCTTCCTTCAACCTCTTCCACAAGACTATTGTTATCGCCGCTGGCCTTGGTATAGTAATCTCTTTTGCACATGGGACAACATACTTTCCTATCAATTAGCCATGGATCGACGCAATCGAGATGGAAAACGTGACCGCATAAAAGCCCCCTCACCTCATCATCTGGTTCTAGGGTATCGATACAGATGGCACACGTGCCCGATGAAAAATGCGGCGAGTCTTGAGTCTCGCCCAAGTCCACCTCCTCCATTTTGTCCAACTTCTCATCCAAACTGTCCAGTTTTGCATGACCCGTGTGAACAGACGGCGGCGACTCCCGTTGCATTTCATTACTGTTTGACTCGGAAGTGCCCTCATTTGGTGCCTCCTCAATCGCTTCAACCATGGTAGAGTTTCGATTCGCCCGATTATCTTCATCCGATTGCTTCCCTCCATTCAACCATTCGCTGTACGTCTTGGCAGGAAATGATTCTTCAACCTCCTCTTTTGTCATAGTGCGCTTTCTGCGATACCTTGCACCTCTTGATAACGCATGATGGTTATTGATCATAGACAAATTGCCAAGCTCCAGCCTGATAGCATCAACATCAGGTGAATTCCCACCTCGAAGTAGCTGACCAGCAGTGTGACTCCTGTAGGGGACGTAGAGTCCATATTTAGATCGGACAAAGTATCGCACTGTGAAGAAGATAAACAGGAGTGCGATGCAGATTCCCACCGTTAAAGCAATAAAAAACAAAATGGAAGATGGTCTGCTCCCAATAATATCCTCTCCGCCACCACCTCCCGCAGGTGCGGAAGCACCCGGTGTTTCTGAAGGAGTGGATACTGACATGCCAAATTGAGGGTGGTCACGTGCAACGTCCCCACGATGCAACCACTTTACCTTTTCTGTCATTTTTTGATTTCTGGGCCAAATTTACTAGAACACCCAGGTATCCCCTAAAGGATGAGAGGATTTGCTAAGATTCTTGTCTCTGGTTGACTAGAACATGCCGACTTTGATTGAACAATATTATTAGCGACATCGAATTGATTACTCTTAACGTCACACACACACACTATTTATTTAAACAGTTCACTAGTGATTTGTGTGCAATTCTTTGGCATATTAGACTACACTACTTCGGCTTATTTACCTAGCAATTAACACTTCCCGTGTTGTAATTAGCTTTTTAAATCATAGCAGTTTTAACAGACTGACACTTTTTCGTTATCGTTATTAGGAAAAGCTTCCTTATTCTGATAACTGTATAGGATAACAGATATAATGTGCATTACATCCATTCAACGCGTGTGTTTCTACAAATTGAACTTAGTACGCTTGCACGTATGCACTTTGTTTAATTTTCACGCTGCATATCAACATGTCGTTCAACACAGGCGATCTCGTATTGGCGAAACTGCCCGGATATTCTCAATGGCCCGCGATAATATTTCCCGAAGATGCACTTCCCAAGGATGTCTTGGCCAAGAAATTAGAGAGCGCATCTCATTTCCCCGTCAAATTTTTCAATGACAACACGTTCTACTGGTGTGCAAGCAAGTCGTTGAAAAGACTGGATCCTGAAGCATGTGAAAAATGGCTTGAAAATAAAAGAAACAAGAACAAGGATCTGAGAAGAGCGTATGAACTGGCACTGTCAAACCCGTCATTGGAAGAGGTAGTGAGCAACATGGCCAAGTACTCCACAGAGGTACCTGCTGGTGAAGAGTTTCAGAACGGAGACTATGAAGATGATGAAGGCGATGATGAAAGCGATCGTGAGGAAAAACAACCACCAAGGAAGAAATCCAAGAAGGAACCGTCTAAGAAGACAACAAAACCTCCCAAGGAACCGACTAAAAACACGGAAACCCTCGCTAAGGGACCGTCTAAACAGGCTTCCAAACCCAAACAAAGATCAAGAAAGGAAGAAAAGGTTTCTGAGGACACTCGCCCTGAAGACTTGCCTGAAGATGTCAAAACAGAGGCTGTCAAGTCCTTCAGGTTTACCCTGCAGAAGAAACTTTTATCGCGAACAGATACCCCATCCGAGGAAGAGTTTCGCGTGTGCTCAGACGTCCTCAGTCGACTGGAGTATTTTTCTAGTAAAAAATGCATCACACTCGATATATTGAGAGACAGCAAGATTCACAAAGTGCTCAAGACCATTGTCAAGGTTGATCAACTCAAAGATAGTCCTTTTGAATTTCATTCGAGAAGCACTAAAATGCTCGAGCAATGGCATGATCTGCTCTCCCAATTGATAGCTGAAAAGGGTTCAACGGGTGGTCCCTCACCAAATAACACAAATGATCTCACTCAGGAAAGCACTCAGAAAGAAACTTTATCAAAAGCTGAGCAATCACACACTGAAGCAGGAAAGTCGATTAAGGAACCAAACAGCGAGGTCATACAACCAACAGAAGGAAATGACAAGGCACACAAGGTTGCAAATGATCAGAAGGAAATAAGACCAGAAAGTAATGAAAAATCAATAGCGGAAAAGACAGCCAACGAACCAACGGAGAAGGAAGCCGCCTGTCAGGATTCAAATCAAGGTGTAAAAACGGTTTCAGAAGGCCAAGCTTCTAAAGCAGAAGTCAATTCTGTAAATGAAGATACTTCAGGTGGAGCTTCTGGTTTGCATGAGAATGAAATTAATAAGATACAAGAGAAGTCAGTTGAGGAGGAGAAGGAAAATGGTCTGAAGAACGAACAGACCGTATCAGGTGAGGAGGTAGAAGAGCAGACAAACAAGGAAGAAAAAGCAGAAGAAGAAGAAGATGGTAATGCACAAGGAAACGCAGACAAAGCACAAGAGAAGACCGAAAAAGCAGAAGAAGCATATCAAACACTAGGAAAGACAGTTGACTATCAAAGTGAACTTAGTCAGAATGAACGAGAGACATAGTTTTCCTTTTTCTTTTTTCTTTTTTTTTTTGTTTTCGTTTCTTCACAATAAATGTAACAATATCATACAGACGTTTTTTTCACCATCATGCACCACATTTTTCGCGCTGCACGATATCACAGTGTCCCTTAAAATAAACCCTACCAGATACATCTTGATCATCTGGACATTAAACTGCTGCGGAATCCCCGAAAAGGCCATAAAGGGATCGAGAGGTTAACACGTCTCAAAATGACGAAAAAATTCACGTCCGACAAGGGCTCTAGTTCCGCTTCACATCATAGTGAAGGATTCCAACATCAAACACCGGCTTCATACCCTATTATTTATCCGAACTCTCAATGGGGAAGCCCAAATCAACAACCCATTTACTATATGGCGGTACCTGCGATGCAAGACCAGAATTATTCCGACAGCATTTTACAGCAACAGCAAATGTCGGGGTTTCCATTTCCACATTATCCTGTATTCTTCGCACCTCCAGAATTTGTACAAAGCTATTTCAGTACCAGTGGAGTGGTAAATCCAACGCTTATTCCGCCCGTACATGGAAATGAGACAATGACACCTCAATTTGCAATGGGTCAGGATTTGACTTTTGTATCAGAATATCCCGATTCGGGCAGATCTGAAATGTGTCTGCCAAATCATTCCGTGAAACTTCGAGATGCTAAGTACCCTTCGCCAAGTGAAACTTATCCTGAGGAAACTGTTCCGGAAGAGACCCCGCCGGACGAATCACCGGAGGAGCGAACCCCACAACGGCGACAAACAAGGCGAAGAACTAGGAACTATGCGCAACAGGAAGAAGAAGCTTTAGACGCGTCTTTAAAAAGACGCGCACACGAAGAATCTCCACGGGACATCAAACGCACCCGCACAGTGGCTAATTTTGCTTCCTACGGAGAAATTGATGGGTTTAAGAATCTGATAAAGCTGTTGGCAGCGGCTAGAGCTCTCGACGAAGTGAATGACAACGGAGAATTAGAGGTGCATGCTGCTGCTGCAACGATTTCAGGAATGAAATCTCAGCCCAGACCGTTTGAAGCCAAATCGAGGATTGGGGACAAGCGGATTAAAAGGATGGTTTCTGAGATTGAGTCTTACTACACTTTACTCAAGCGGGCAGATGGGATGAATACCGATATCATGATTGATTTTCATCCTAAAGACTTGGCTCACCCTAATGGAATGTATCGCACTAAAAGATCCAACGAATTGAAAGTTTACCTCGATAAGCTTGAGAAAGTAGGATGTGAAGATCGCACGTCTATCGTTTCTCGCAATTTTGAAATGATTGAGTCTAGGATCCAAGGGTTAGCCATACCCTTTCGATTGCTCCATGATTTTGACAAGATTCCTCAACGCGAGTTCCAAGAGGCAATGCTAGATTTGACTGAGCGGAAATGTTACAATCAAACAGGACTCAAGATGTCGAAAGAGTACGCTACAAAAGAAAATCTCAAGGCATTCCACGAGACCTGTCTCAGTTTATACAGCGAAATGACCGAGTCTGTGAGATCAAAGTTGGGCATTTTGAAAAAAGTGCTACTCAAACAAAGAGAGATGCTTATCAACCCTTCTAGTGATCTCAGTAAAGAGTTTCACGATGTTTCCAATGGTAAATGCTCCAAACTATGGAAAAGATTATTGAATGACTCTGGTGATGATGGTCGATTCGACGAGATTACGAGTATACTTTCCGACTCTGATTTTATGTCACTCACCAAGTTAGACGATCCAGACAATTCTAGGGCGTTCAAAACAGACAATACTGACATTGAGTCAGGCTCTGACACCAACGCTACAACTGGTGGTGGCAGCGAATTTCAGAGGACCTCGAGAAGTGGGCATACAGGCTCGAGAGATGTGGCACTCAACAGCATCATGAAACATTACAAAACGCCGAGTTCTCTCAATAATCAAGAGATTGAACAAGATTTGAGAGATCTGGGCAAACTTCATGAGAGATGGAAAACTTACAACAAGGACAAGTCATGATTACGATAAGTACGGTAAAAAATTAAAATGACAAACTATTTTATAATCGCCTTTGAAACATTATGTATCAAAAAAAAAAAAAAAAAAAAAAAAAAAAAGTCGTCGTTTCATATAGATAGTTTGTTACTGTTCATATACTTTTGCCTTGCTGGTCTCTTTAGCCATAAGAAGGAGGTGCGCCAACATCATTTCTCGGAGAAGCGAAGAAGACATGGTACTTTTAATTATCGGTGAGTGTATAGTAAATTCATTGCCTTCTGTGTTTTCCTTGATGTATTGGTCGTTTACTGGGCCCTCTGACAAATTGTTTCGAAACAAAACAGAGAGGATCAAGGCGAAATTTCCAGAAACGTTCTTGATTGGACGTTTCGATAAAGAGGCAAAACCCACACTAATTCTTGGGAACGGGACAGTTTTAAGAGACATCAAGCTATGACAATAACGAGGAGCTAAAATCATTCCAACTTGGGCTATTAACCTACGAGACCTAAAACAAACGACAAGATTTGCGGAACTGTCGGTGCCCTCTCAACCGACGAAAGCGACATCCCGCAACTTCACAATGCATATGTGCCTGTTTACGTTACGAGTAAGGATTCAGTCGTCTCGAATCTTTCTACAGAATATTGAGATACACAACCAAGTGATGCGAAATCGAGATCACAAAAATATGTTTGTTTAGAAGAAATGATGATGCTGACGAAGACATTTTCTCTATTTTCCATACTCTTGGGGCTCTTCACAAACTTCTACCTAAACAGATCTTGAAATCTCGCCAGAAACACTTTTACCGCCGATACCGGAGTAAACTTGGAAGACTACACCATCAAGGATTTGAACCTGAGACCGGTCATCTCGATGCGTACCAGAGACACCATTTCGCCGATTTTACGATGTTTACGATGCCAGCTCCTCCCAGAGTTACAATATCACAGCTCAAACCCATGGAAAATCGAGAACGAGCCTCACAACTCAAAAAAGTACCTAATATAGTGCCGCTTCTGTTTTGCAGACTACAGCAACAACGCTTGCATGTGGTCCTACAATTGAGTTACCTAAAGACGAGCTAGAGGAAAGTGCCACCAGTGACTTTCCATCGGTGGCATTATTGTAACACGAGATGATGAGCCAAAAGTTGGCAAAAAATCATTATTGTCAAACTGAGGGTGTCTGGGTCCAAGCTTTTGTTAGAATAAAAAAGGTTACCCGGCATACCAAAATTTACCCGTACGGTCCTGTTAATTCGCGTATAAAAATTTTTTCTAGCCCCATGAGTATTCCAGGGTGTATTTAAAGTATTCGCACTGAAAAATTTAAATTTTTGCATACACTCAATACATCAATTATGGCTGACGAAGAAGTATGTACAAACCTGCTTTTGTTATAAAGAGAAACCAGACTAACATTTTAGCACGTTTTTGAGACCGCTGATGCTGGTTCTTCTTTGACTTACCCAATGCAATGTTCCGCTTTGAGAAAGAACGGGTTCGTTGTTATCAAGGGTAGACCATGCAAGATTGTGGAAATGTCCACCTCTAAGACCGGTAAGCACGGTCACGCCAAGGTCCACTTGGTTGCCATTGACATCTTCACCCAAAAGAAACTCGAGGATCTGTCTCCATCTACCCACAACATGGAGGTTCCAAACGTTAGCAGAAGCGAGTACCAATTGCTGGACATTGATGACGGATTCTTAAACTTGATGACCGCTGACGGTGAAACCAAGGATGACGTTCGTCTGCCAGAAGGTGAGCTCGGTGACAACATCCAAGCCCAATTCGATGAGGGCAAAGACCTCAACGTTACCATTATTTCTGCTATGAATGAGGAAGCTGCCATCTCTTTCAAGGAGGCACCAAAATAAGCAAGTCAATGGAATGAATATTTATTAGCTTTATACATTTCAATATTCCTCAATCTGAATTTATTCCAGCTTGTCTATCTCTTTAATTCTTGAAAGTAATATCTCTTTTGAAGTTTCTTGAATCTCTCCACTCATAAAAACTTCGTCCAGTAGCGCATATACTTTGTAATAATTGAAAACTAAGTCTAACTCGCACACATTGCTGAAAAATGTATCTAGAACCTCCACAAACAGATGGATGGCCTCTAAATGGCTCAGCTCGTTATCGCCAGGATCAATACACATGATAAAATACAATCCTGCATACCTCCTATAAACCAATTTCCGGTTTTGAAACTCGACAAAGTTAGACTGATGTCGATGATCCCTCGAACAAATAAGCCTATGTATTTGACTCGCCACCTTAAGCCGTTCTCGGTGAGTCATTTCATCGTCAAACCATTTTGATATCCTTATTTTGCCCTGTCTGCTGAGCGAAAGTATAAAATGTATAGACATTTAAGAGCCCGAAAGATATCCTTACATCTTGATACCAAACAGGGGATCATGGAGTGTGAGGCAAAAGTATCCTTTCAACCTTGTCGTACATGTTTTGTGGATCTTCCTCAATATTTATGCCATACTCTTGAGAATGCCAACATGCGCTCACAAGATGTCGTCGTAAAGCTTTCCTCGAATGAGAAAAATGCATTTTGCGGTTGGTCTGGCATGGCGGCTTCTCACACCACGATTAACATCGATCCAAAGTTTGCCGAGTCCATCAGAATTTCCAATGATAGTTTGATAACTGTCAGTTTGATCCTGTTTGAATATCCAATTGCAACTGAAATTGAATTGGAACCACAAACTTTCCAAGACTGGGAAATGGTGGAGATGAATGCCTCATTTATAGAGGTTAACCTCATCAGGCAATCTCGATGTATTTCTTTGAATTCTCCCGTCCTATTTTTTTTAAAACAGAATTGTGTGTCCAGATTTAACGTGAAAAGCGTCAAACCTGCCTTGCCAAAGAATCAAGAGTTTGCCTACATAAGTAGCAATTGTGAGGTACTGGTTTCACCTAAAATTCACCCAAGGGATCACTCCAGGAAATCGAGTATTTCTAGTAAAAAATCATCATTGCACAGGCTCTCGTCAACACACACCTCGTCCGTGTTGCTAAGAGCCATTTCAAGAAAATGCAAAACCTGGGAAACAAAACACGCGTATGAATTGTACGTTGACAGAGGCGAAATATCTCGAAAACTGGGGACAGTTCCCGATTTCGTTCAAGTGTCGGTGCTTCCTGGACCGGGCGTACCTAAAAAGACGGAACAAAACTTTAACGATTCTGTGTCGCATATTGTGGCAAAACTGATTGATCTGCATACTGGAATAAGCAACGCAGAACTGTCACCGTTGCTGGCTGTTGCGCTCGGGTTGGAAGACAATATTGGTGATTGGATAACGGTTTCTCCTGCACCTCCTCCCTTAATGAGACCTCCATCACACTTTGTCATTCACAAGTTTTTCATTGACTCACATGCATTGGCCGAAGGACAATCACAAGAAAATTATGATCTCAATTTTTTGAATGAAACATTCCGGAAATGGAACCTTTTTTCCAAGTCATGCCTGACTAGTGGATCAATATTACCAAGACTAAAAGATCATCTTCCATATGGGGGTGTTTTGGAATTTAGAGATATAAAAGATGGCTGGATCTGCCCATCATCACTCTCTGATGCAACTCTAGAAATAGGCTCTCCCATTCTACGCGCTGAATCATCAACTCCTAACTGTCAGCTACAACAAGCAAAGAGAAACTTGATCAAAAATGGCTTGATAGAGATCATGAAGAAAAGAATCATTAAAGAGCATCCCAGTACAGGCATTCTGCTTGAAGGTGTTTCTGGTACTGGAAAGACCTCGCTTATCGACGAAGTTTCTTCATCCTTGGCTGTTGAAAATGGTTTTTACATCCACAAAGTCCAATGTGAGAGTCTTGCCGGTGAACCAGCTCAAAAAGTTATTAACGATAACCTCGATGCAGCTTTCAAAACGTGCTATTGGAAAGCACCTTCAGTTGTAATATTGGAAAACTTAGAAGCTATCTGTCCCATTGAACTCGAAACTACTGACTCAACATCGTCTAGAACCTTATCTGAATTTCTAGTATGTCAACTGACAAAACTGGTGCCAGCAACAAAGTGTTCAGTCATCATCACATGCGCGTCGAAAGATACCCTCAACTCACTTTTTCTCACATGTTCCGCGATACGTCATGAATTTAAACTGAAACCACCGAACAAGAATGAGCGCATACTTTATCTGAACTCCTTCATGAGGCTGAACTTTGAAAAAGATAATTTTCCATACTCCTCCAAGTACGCGGACAGTGATGTTCTTTCCAATGCTGCAATGGCAACAGAGGGATACCTTCCAAAAGATTTAAAGACGCTCTCTGAGCGAGCTTATCACAACTTGCTCTATGAACATTATGAAAAAAAGACAAGCCAACCCCAATTTTCTTGGAAGAATTACAAAATCGCCCTGGCGGAATATGTTCCAGCGTCGTTGCGAGGGGTGAAACTGCGAAACTCGCAAACCTCATGGGACGACATCGGCGGGCTCAATAAAGCAAAGACTGTTCTTCTCGAGACCCTTGAGTGGCCTGTAAAGTTTGCTCCAATTTTCGCCAGCTGTCCCTTGCGGCTCAGATCGGGTATTCTGCTTTATGGGTACCCTGGATGTGGTAAAACATTACTGGCGTCTGCAGTGGCAGCCCAATGTGGTTTAAATTTCATATCGGTAAAGGGCCCCGAGCTTTTGAACAAATACATCGGTGCTTCGGAACAATCTGTTCGACAACTGTTCGAAAGAGCGTCCTCTGCGAAACCGTGTATATTATTTTTCGATGAGTTTGATTCAATCGCTCCAAAGAGAGGACATGATTCCACTGGCGTAACTGATAGAGTGGTGAATCAAATGCTGACACAAATGGATGGAGCTGAGGGCATTGACGGTGTCTATGTGCTTGCGGCTACGTCTAGACCTGATCTGATTGATAGTGCACTATTGAGACCTGGAAGATTGGATAAAGCGGTTCTTTGCGATATGCCAAATGCCCGTGAAATTTGTGAGATAATAAGATGTGTCACAAGGAAAATGAAGATTGCTCAGAATGTGGATTTTGACGCTATAGCAAATCAATGCGTTGGTTTCAATGGCGCAGATCTACAGGCTCTTGCCTATAATGCTTATTTAAAAGTTGTCCATGAACGTCTAGACAAAACGAAGGAGACATCGGCGAAGTCGGACTCGCATAGCGGGCCGGTATTCTTTGAAAATACGAAGCAGACAAAGTCTTTCAGTCAGGCAGAAACAATCAAAACGCTGCTGCTCGGCAATCGAACAAAATCAATAGACGTTGAGCATAATGTTGTTATAACTGTTAAGCAGCATCACTTTATCGAGGCCTTGAGAGAAACAAAATCGAGTATATCCCAAAATGAATTGCAGAAGCTTTCGAGGATATATTCTGAATTCCAGAATGATAGGAATGGGGCAATGCCAAATGGAGAAGCAAGTAATGAGGTGGGCGGTAGAACGACACTTATGTAGAAAGGTAGCTGGAGTTTTGTAATAGAAAATTAAATTACCTGGTTGTTTAAGTTCATGATCTTGAACATCTGTTCTCCAACTATTTGTTTCTGATGATTTGTAGAAAAATCCAAAGCCTGTCTAAAATGATTTTTTTGTTCAACATAATATAAGTTAGAGAACTAATTAGAAACTATAAAAAAGTTAAGAAACTAGTAAGGGAAACACATGAAGGCTAGCCAACATTTAAAAAGCCCTTCAGAAAGAACTTTACACTCGATTCATAATTTGAAAGTGGCATATCTTAGACATATACCTCTTCCACTCGTCCTGAGATCACATCCTGGATCTCCCCTCCGTTTCAGATTGCAAAGCCTTTAATTTCTTCAGAAATAAACCCCTTGCAACTAGAGAGCTCTTTGTGGCTTGCGGAAATATCAAGTCTGTGACCTTCAAATGTCTTAGTTCACCCGCGAACCTTACGTTCCCAGAGATATTCAATTACACTGCATTCATCCAGCCAGTGTTCTATGCCGACGCTGTAAATTTGGTGGCAAAAGCGACATGTGCCTCTTTTGGCATAAAGCCACCAGAATACCAGGCAGGACAACCTATACATTGCATCCACTTCATGAGGATGTCTGACGTATAGCAGTGACATCTTCTTCCAGAACTGTGAAATATACTCTTGATTAATGGTGCCAGTTACCGTTAGTACCGGGGGTGACTAAGGTGAGAGCCAATACTGACCGACACATATGCTGGAATATGTCGACGGTAAAATTTGGAGGCTGTTTTCTTGAAGGAGGAAAAAGAAACCTTCCCATCTTCAAGAACCCTTAATTGAGATAAGTTTAGGAAGGGATTCTAGAGGGTGCAGAGGATAATTAGCGATTTATATATATATAACAAAATCTTTTCAAATATGGTAGCCAATCCTAAGAAGCGGTTATCGTCGGGGCTTTCGGTATCACAGAAAGCATTTGTTAAGTCCAGAGGAGGACGTGTGACGAAGATAGTGAGAGAACATTATTTGAGGAATGATATCCCATGTCTATCCAAGGCGTGTCAGATATGTCCTGACTTTTACAAACCCAACGCTCAGGGCCAGCTTCCCACTGCTACTCTATCAGCAGATCCATGCAATGTTAAAGATCTCGGTAAGCACTACGTTGTTGTTGACACGAATGTTGTTTTGAATGCGATCGATCTTCTGGAAAACGACAAAGTGTTTTATGACGTTATCGTTCCACAAACGGTTCTTGAAGAAGTAAAGAACCGTAGCTTTCCCATTTACATGCGTCTTCGGACTTTGTGTAAAAACGAAGAGAAAAGGGTCATTGTTTTTCACAACGAGTTTCATGAGGAGACGTTTTCCGATCGTCTACCGAAAGAAACGATCAACAATTATAATGATAGACTTATAAGATTATGCACCCAATGGCTGAATACCCATTTGAAGCCTTATGATATTTCATGTATGCTGTTGACTAACGATCAAGAAAATATATCAGCCGCACGCGAGAATGGAATTAAGGCTTTATCACTGCAACAATATCTGTCTACTTTACCGGGATCAGATGAGCTACTGGACTTGGTGCCATCGATGAATGAGGATTTCACAAAACTCCAAGAAATCAAGTATCCAAGTTACTACACAACTGCACGTGTAATGGCTGGTGTCAAGAATGGAACACTCTACCAAGGCGTGGTAAACATATCGTCGTACAATTTTTTGGAAGGATCCATATCTGTTCCGTCCTTTTCGAAGCCCTTGCTCATAATTGGAAGAGAGAACCTCAATAGGGCGTTCAGCGGCGATGCTGTTGTCGTTGAGTTGTTACCGAAAGACAAATGGAAAAAACCATCTGCTGAGATTATCGATGACGAGACGCTCAACAAAAATGCGGTTGATGATGGTGAGGACGCGGAAGGCATCATAATTTCCGACCAGGAGCGCAGACTACTGGCAGAGGAGGCTGTAAAAACTCATCATGATGTCTCTTCCGAATTGATCCATCCTACTGCAAGAGTCGTTGCTGTAATACGCAGGTCGTGGAGATCATACGTTGGGCAAATCGCTCCAAACTCGATTAATAAGGATTTCGTTGGTACATCTTCCAAAGCGTGTTTTGTTAACTTGATGGACCGTTCCTTACCGAAAGTGAGAATACGCACCCGTCGAGTCAAAGAGCTTATTGGGAAACGGATTGTAATCGGAATCGACGCTTGGCCACAGGAATCAAAGTACCCTCAAGGCCATTTTATCCGTACACTTGGTGAAGTGGAGGATAAGCATGCAGAAGAAGAGGCTCTTCTGATAGAGCATGATATCGAGTATCGCCCATTCTCGAAAAAAGTCTTGGAGTGTCTTCCTGAAGAAGGCCATGACTGGAAGGTACCACAAGAGATTCCTACCAAACGTAGAGATCTACGTGAGAAATTGGTGTGCTCTATTGACCCTCCAGGATGTGTTGATATTGACGATGCTCTCCACGCGAGACAATTACCCAACGGAAATTTCGAAGTGGGAGTTCACATTGCCGACGTGACTCACTTTGTCAAGGCTAACAGCGCTCTAGACCAGGAAGGTGCATCAAGAGGTACATCGGTTTATCTCGTGGATAAAAGAATTGATATGCTCCCGATGCTTTTGGGAACAGATCTTTGCTCTCTGAAGCCCTACGTTGATCGTTTTGCTTTCAGTGTTTTATGGGAGCTCGATCAAGAAGCTAACATAGTCAATGTTGACTACACAAAGTCTGTGATTAAATCGCGAGAGGCATTTTCATACGAACAGGCACAGATTCGTATAGATGACAAGAGCCAAAACGACGAACTTACCCAGGGAATGCGGCATCTGCTGTTTCTTTCGAAAAAGCTGAAGAAGAAAAGAATCGACGCTGGTGCCTTGAATTTGGCATCGCCCGAAGTAAAAGTTCACATGGACTCCGAAACTTCCGATCCAGGTGAAGTTGAGATCAAGAAGCTACTAGATACAAACTCTCTTGTTGAAGAATTCATGTTGTTGGCAAACATATCTGTCGCCAGGAAAGTATATGATGCATTCCCTCAGGTGGCCATGCTTAGAAGACATGCGGCGCCTCCAGCAACCAATTTTGAGATTCTAAATGATATGCTGAGAGTGAAAAAGGGAATGAGTATCTCCTTGGAAAGTTCTAAAGCGCTAGCAGATTCTCTTGATAGGTGTCAGGACCCATCGGATCCATTTTTCAACACCCTCCTGCGTATCATGGCTACCAGATGCATGATGGCAGCTGAGTATTTTGCATCGGGAAACTTCTCTTATCCAGAGTATACCCATTATGGATTGGCAGTGGATATCTACACACATTTCACCTCGCCAATTAGGAGGTATTGCGACGTAGTGACACATAGACAACTAGCTGCCGCTATTGGTTACGAGGAGCTCAATATCATCCACAGAGACAAAGCCAAAATGGATTTAGTGGTCAAGAACATCAACAAGAGACATAGAAATGCGCAATTTGCCGGTAGGGCCAGTATCGAATACTATGTTGGTCAGGTAATGAAAAACAGCGAAAGTACTCAAGAAGGTTATGTGATTAAGGTATTCACAAACGGTATCGTGGTCCTTGTACCCAAATTTGGTGTTGAGAGCTTGATAAAGCTTGAAACATTGGGTGACGTTGACAGTGCTAAATTTGACGAGGAAAATTACACTTTAAAATTCAAACAGGCCGACAACAAATGGCGTCAAGTTTCAGTTTTTGAAAAGGTGAACGTTTATGTAAAGTCGGTCTTTGATGAACCAACCGGCAAACGCAAAGCTCAGTTGGTACTCAAATGAAGACATGTTGCTTCAAGGGGAAGGTAATAATAGATAATGTCAACAAAAATGTAACACTCTTTATTGTCTAGCAACCACACCTGCAATGTCTGCTGCCTTGAGTATATGTTTTTTATAGTCATTAATAGTTCCTGGGAAGCGGTAAACTTTTCCCTCTTCACTCACCCAAATCTCGTTACATACGCGGTCAATCATTGCCACGTCGTGTGAAACCATAAGTACTCCTCCTTCGAACTTGTCTAGAGCTTCTGCAAGAGCGTCCAAACCAGATGTATCCAGGTGGTTAGAAGGCTCATCCAGAACAAGGATATGAGGGTTCTGTAGGCACAGGGCTGCAAATGCGACACGCGATTTCTGTCCACCAGAGAGCAGCAACATTTTCTGTAAACCCAAAGATCCGGTAATACCAAAAGAACCCAAATGCCTACGGTACTCTTCGTCCGATCTACCCGGGAAAGTTTGTGACATCCACGTTACAGCATTCAAAGAAAGGTCCATCGCATCAACATGATGCTGGGCAAAGTATCCAATTCTCAAACGGCCGTTGCGCGATACGAAACCCGAGTTTGGATTTAGGTCACCCATCAGTAGTTTGAGCAAGGTAGTTTTACCACATCCATTGGCACCGACAAGTGCTATACGGGAATCCAGTTGGACATCTAGGTTAACATCTCTGAGCAAGAGTTTTGATGGATCGTAACCAAAAGTGACATCTTGCAATTGTAAAATAGGCGGAGAGATTTTCTCAACTTCAGGGAACTTGAATGTCACCATTTTCTCCTCCATTGGAGGTTCGAGCACAGGTAGTTTTTCCAGTTTCTTGATTCTACTCTGAGCCTCCGAAGACTTTGCCGCATTATAGCGGAACTTGTCAATAAACTCTTGTAAGTGTTTACGGTAGGCCATTTGATTGTCGTACTCTCTCTTTTGGTTTTTAAGTCGTTCCTCTTTGGTGTTGTAGAATGAGTCGAAGTTGGCTCCGCGGTAATAATCCAAACGTTCCGAATGTTGGTGAATAATGTCTGTCGCTACCTCGTTCAGGAATGATTTATCATGCGACACCACAAGTACTGTACCAGGGTACGTTTGCAAGTAATTGGCAAGATATATGATCGAAGGAACGTCCAACATATTGGAAGGTTCATCCAATAGCAGCAAATCGGGTTTGCAGAAAAGTGCTCTTGCGAGCGAAAGCCTCATTCTCCAACCACCAGAAAAGGACTTTGTAGGCTGATTCTGCGACTGCTGAGTGAATCCAAGTCCAAACAAAATAGAGGCAGCTTTACCTTCAGCCTTGTCAGATTCCATGTCTGCCAGCTTTTCATGCACATCTTGCATATGTGTGATGAGATCTCCCAACTCATTATCGAGTTTTTTGACTTCCAGTGAATCTTCAGGGAACTCTTTTCTGAGTACTTCGATCTCGTTCATTCTTTCCGTCAGTTTGGACTCCTCCATGAGTAATTGTTTGCGCCATACATCTGCATCAAGCACAGATTGCAATGCTGGAGTATCATCACCTTTAATCTCTTGCTCCACGTGGAGGATGGTAATATGCTTCGGGATGTTCAAATCTCTTCTCGACAAAGCACGCAGCAGAGTAGATTTACCGATACCATTTTGACCAACGAGACCGTACCTGTGACCATGTGATAGAGTGAGATTAGCATCAGAAAGTATACGTTGTCCGTCTCCCACGTACAGATCTATGTTATCAACGTGGATGTCTTTAGATTTTCCTGCAGAAGAACCAAAATCTAGCGGATTAATCTTCAAGAAGAAGCTATCATAATCCTCCTGAGGAGCCTCGTTCAGTAATTTGGATGCTTCATACTTCACAAATTTGTTGTTACGCTTGGCCACCTTTTTCGCAATTTTAGCCTCGGCTTTTTGTAGCTTCTTCTTATCCACACGAGTCTCCATGTTTCTCCCTGTGTGTTCAATATCTTGAGTAGACTGTAAGAGGGCAAGAGAGGAGTTGATGTCACGTTGACGATTGTTAATCAGGTTCACATCCAAAAGACGTCTAGAGGTGTCACCAGTAATGGAGAGCTTTGCCAAATTCTCCGACAGTTTCTTTGCTAGCGATTCGCCTAGTCTTGATGTGAGTTGCGACACAGCAGCCCCATCTCCACCAGCAGATTTCAAAAGATATCCAATGTGGTCCATTTCACCTGCTATGTTGAGCTTATCGGCAGCAACTGCATCATTAGTAGACTTTTCAAGGTGCTTTATATAACCCAACGCATAGTCAGCTACAACAACGTCTATTGACGGCGCTGCTTGACGAATTTCCGCGCTCAAGTTTGACATTAAGAAGTTAATGTCACGTGAACTTTGTGCAGATCGAGTACACCTGACGACCATTTTATACTAGGTTTT
>PPLB01006108.1:0-16000 GCA_003706365.1 Citeromyces siamensis
AAACACTTTGTGCCTGATGAAGTATTTAGTGTAGCTTCTGTGTTGAGTGCATCTGGAACAAAGGATGTTCGATTCCCATTTGAGTGTTTTTATTGCCATGTCAAAGGTCATCGCATTAAAGACTGTCCAGAGAGAGCTAAAGTAAAGTCATCTAGACCAACTAAGTCAGATGATATGAGAGAACAACCCGGAAAGTCGTGGGTTGCATATTCAAAGACAATGACGTTGAACAAGAGGGATTGGGTTTTTGATAGTGGTGCTACCAATCATTTAACCTGGTATAAGGAGATACTTGAAGACTCTGAAGTTCGTGACACAAGTATCGATGGAATTGGGTGTCAGTCCTTGTTAGTTAAAGGTTCTGGGAACGTTCAGTTCACCAAACAAGGGAGGAATCTAAGACTCACCAATGTTTTGTGGGTTCCAGGTGCTGTTCAGAACGTGATCAGTGTATCAAAAGTGGCCAAAAGTGGTGAAAAGTTAGTGTTTGGTGAAAATGGTGTATTTCGCCCTGCTGTAAGAGAAGTAGTGGGAAGACTACGCAAAGAGAGAGGATTATATGTGTTCAATTATTGCCCAAAGGTGAATGGGGCAAGTTTTGTTGCTTCAGCCAAGAGTAGGACAACACAGGCTGACAGGGAGATCTTGAACAGAGAGAGAGAGAAGGTTAAAAAGAAAACAAATAGCGTGCCTGCTGACACGCGTGTGAAAATGTCACCAAAAGAGTATGAAACAGGCAAACCAGCTTCCACTGACGTGATTAAGGAAAACAAGTGTGGCACTGAACCACAGGTGTGGTGTGAAATTCAGATTAGTGGTGAGAAACAGTGTGACGTTTGAATTCCAGGTGGAAACAAGTGTAACAATGAGACCAGCGATGAGAATAAATGCGACATTCGAATTCAGTTTGAGAAAAACTATGAAGTTCAAATTCAAGTGAAGAAGTGTGAAGTGAAGGACGAAAAGTGTAAAGTTCAAGGTCAGAAGTCCGAGGTCCAAGACCAATGAGAAGGAAGTTGTGAAATTCAATATGGGAAGGGTGAACAAGAACAGGATGAAGTCCAAGATCAATGTGAAGGAAATTGTGAAGATCAATTTGAAAGCAAGAGAGGGTGCTTAGATTCAAGGTCAGAAGTAAAGGTCAAGCAAGCGAAGGATATCAGAAGAAACAGTGTGTTTCTAAAAGAAGATAGTGATCAACTGTTGAGTGTCCCTGAGAACGTTGAGGTGTATCTTAATCTCTCTAAGGAAGAAAAAGTCAGAAGAGACAGCGATGAAAGTGAGGAGTGTTTCTGGAAAAGAATACTTCGGGAAGAACATGCAAAGTGAGATGCAGATCTGTGTTTGACGTGTGAGGTTCTTTTGAATAAGAGAGGGTGTTGAGATGTGAAGTTATGCATGTGACCTGTGGGTGTATGAGGGAGCATGCATAACATGCATAATGAAGGTTGAGGAAGATTAAAGAATCTTCTAGAAGAATATTCAAAAGAACTATAAAAGGAAAAAGTAAGTAGCAGTTAGTTAGTGAAAATCACATGCTATACGATGAACAGAGAGTAGTTCTCCAACAACCATAGCCGGTGATATCGGATTGGTTGAGTTACTAAAGGGTTCTACATCTTTGTGAATGAAATTTGGAGTCACTTTGAGAGGATGACCAATATAAAATAGAATAGGTGGCCTCTTCTGTCTCTTCTCTCTTTGTGTGCTGCTGTTTGAAACCTGCATCGTCAAGCGCGACCTGGCTCCCTTATATGCCTACCATTCCGTACACTCAGGCACTCCGACTTTCTCAACACAAAAGGCATAGTCGCAACAACCGTGGTCAGCTTGATCCGTCTGCCGCAGCAGAATATATTCACAAAGCAACATAGTATAGATCACACAGTCAAGGCGAAAAAGGCGGGAAAATTCAATCTCAATCTCAGTGGCCCTCTCTTTCACGTCTAGTGACGCTAGCGTGACGTGGAACTGAAGTATATGCATTAACCTGCGGACGTGTACAAGAAGAGAAAGATTCCACAAATGTTTCTGCTCATGATTGATTTCGTCAAGAAACGGCTACGCACTTTTCCTTTTGCATAGTTGTTTAGAATAATCTTATAGAATAATCTTCATTATGTGTGTCGTGCATGCCATGCATGATCCCGCATATGCCCGCAGTTCACACGCATAAGTTCACATCTCAACAACAAATACCAGACGACGCTGCTCGAGCAATCTGCTCCAGCCTAGTATCCTTTGCGCAGTTTTACAAGGAGCAAATAGGGGCGATTGTTCCAGATGACCGACCAGACAACACAGTAATCACCATTCTCATGACCACAACTCCTCAGTGCGAAAAGTTCCCACGAGCATCAAAGGAAGGCTGTGGATTGGAAAAAAGACAAGTTCTTTGTCTTCTATTGTTGCATATTTGGACATTGAACGACTAAAATGCATAAACGTATGCACGAACTAACGCACAGTCCCCACGAGTATTTTGAATATCACATGCACAACGCTGTTGCAGATACATAAGTCTGCTGTCGTGACCCTAGAAGTTTTTTGTCTATCTTCGGAATAGGATCACGCTTTGCTGAGGTGCAAGGATGCACCATGGAGTCGCGTCAGCGTATCAGAGTGAGTCGGTGAGTGGATCCTGCTAACATCCAAGCCTCTTGAAACGTCGGTAGTCAACAGGATTGCCGCGGGAGAAATTATAGTACAGCCAGCGAATGCGCTGAAGGAGCTGATGGAGAATTCTATCGACGCCCACGCTACCAACGTGGAGATCACGGTAAAAGACGGCGGAATAAAGCTGCTCCAGGTTACCGACAACGGCGACGGCATCGGCAAGGAAGATCTACCGATCCTGTGCGAGCGTTTCACCACTTCAAAGCTGTCAAAGTTTGAAGATTTGTCGAATATAGGTACGTATGGATTTCGTGGCGAGGCACTCGCCTCCATATCGCACATTGCGAGGGTCGGCGTGACGACGAAAACGCAAAGTGAGCCGTGTGCTTTTAAAGCGAATTACGTGAACGGGCAGCTCGTTGCCGATGCTACACCGACAGCCGGTAAAGACGGCACTCAGATCTCTGTAGAGGATCTTTTCTACAACATTCCCTCGCGTTTGAGGACGCTGCGGTCGCCCGCGGAGGAGTTTTCTCGCATAGTGGACGTTGTCGGGAAGTACGCGGTGCGCACGCCCAACGTTGGGTTCTCGTGCAAAAAAATGGGCGAGTCGCATAGTGCACTGGTAGTGCGGAGGGACAGCACACGCCAGCAGAGAATAAAAAGTGTTTTCGGGTCGGGAGTCGCGTCCAACCTGGTGGAGCTCGAGGTTGGTGCGGACGACGCGATCGGGCTGCTCAAGTGCTCCGGATGCTTCAGCAGTGCCAATTTCAACAACAAGAAGTCGCTTGCGCCTGTGTTCTTTGTCAACGGACGTCTTGTGTCGTGCGATCCACTGAAAAAGGCGCTGAATCACGTATTCTCGCTGTTTCTCCCGCGAGGCAACAAGCCGTTCATCTTCCTGGACATCTGCGTCGCACCACGCAACTTGGACGTTAACGTGCACCCGACGAAGAAAGAGGTGCGCTTCTTGTACGAGGAGGAGATTGTGCAGGTGGTCTGCGACAAGGTGCAGTCGCTGCTCGAGGAGAGCGACTCATCACGCACTTTTCTCACGCAGAAAGTGGTTGGGTCCCAGAGAGCGACACAGGGCGAGCTGAAACAGAGAAAGGAAAACACAATGGTTCGTGCAGACTTTAGCCAGTCGAAAATTACCACTTTTATGCCCTCGTCACCGACAAGCCCCAAGTCAAACAACGAATACATCCTCACCGACAGAGAGCGTCTCCCCGTTGATCTCACGAGCGTGGCAGAATTAC
The DNA here is from genome assembly GCA_003706365.1 of Citeromyces siamensis. Taxonomy (NCBI): domain Eukaryota; kingdom Fungi; phylum Ascomycota; class Pichiomycetes; order Pichiales; family Pichiaceae; genus Citeromyces; species Citeromyces siamensis. The sequence goes on from PPLB01006108.1 coordinate 3,876, forward strand.
GCACACACGTGGAGGAGCGCGTGAACAGGGAGCTCACAAATACGTTGGCAAAGTGCGTCTATATCGGCGTAGTCGACGAGGTGAAACGCCTTGTGGCGCTCCAAAGCGACCTCAGCCTCTTGCTCGTGGACTACGCCTCGCTGTGCAACCATTTGTTTTACCAGGTGGCACTTTCAGATTTCTCCAACTTTGGGAAAATCACTCTGGACGACGGTCTCCTCGTGCGCCCGATCTTGCAGAGAATATACAGCGACGAACTGTTCATGTCTCGCTACCAGGACGCGCCTTCTATAGACGAAGTGATGCAGAAACTCGCCACCATGGCAGAGATGCTCCAAGAGTATTTCTCGCTCACCTTCTCCAACGACGGCGAGCTGCGCATATTGTCTGTCCCGCTGCTAGTGAAAAATTACACCCCGCCACTGAGCAAACTGCCCTACTTTCTGTTCCGGCTCGGGACGAAAGTGGACTGGAGCACAGAGAAACCGTGTCTCGAGGGAATCCTCAAGCAGGTTGCGCTTTTTTACATCCCGGAGCCGAGAGCGCCCAATGAGGACGAGACGCAGTTTAAAGAGGCGATAAATGCCACTTTAGAGCATGTGCTGTTCCCTCTGATCAAGAAGCGCTTCCTCGCGACAGACGAATTGATCAAGGATGTCGTCGAAGTGGCCAACCTCCCGGGGTTGTACAGGGTTTTCGAGAGGTGTTGATCGACAACCTCATCTTTCATGGCGCGTGTATCAGAAGTGTGACTGTAGATGATGTGGCTCCAGAGAATTGTTCAGAGTCATCTGTTATTGAGAGATTGAATATTTCGCCTGTTCAAGAACCTTGTGGGGAGAAAGCTCTTATTCCGTGCAACCTAAAGTCCGGATCAATCTCTGTATGTTTATTTTATGAGTCAGCTCAAGAATAATGGACCATCCCTCGCAAACCTATGCACTGCACCTGCGGGAGCATGCAGGAGCATGCATCACCTGGATGGTTGGATGGTTAACTTCTAGACATCGACTTGAGCGACTATGCTCCATTTCCATGTTTAATGAAAATGTACGTCCTTCACTTTGAACTGAACTCGTACGCATTCCATCAAGTCGACCTTGCAACACCCTGTAAATGAAGACGGAAAAATTCAGCTCATGTAAATAAAAAGGAATCCATAGAAATCAGGTTCTAAGAACTGTCCTGTTCCAAAAACTATGCAGAACAGATAAACTTTTCTAGGTCAATGTGAGATGAATATGTTCCACCGCGTCTCTGTGGAACCAGAATCAAAGTCCCACTGAAATCCAGACAAACAGTCAGGAATATACAATCGCTGACCTCGGACTTTTCCACGTTCGAGGGGACACTCAGACCGTGTATCTAGCTAAAGCGTTTGAAAACACATCAGGCCTTTTTTCGCCAGAAGTGCAGTTCCTTCGTACTAATCATTTCAACCGTAAGGTATCCCTTCACATGACGATGCACCTCACTTCATCATTTCAAGAAGTACCAGTTATGTCAATTTGCGCACGGCCCATAGTTCGGTCCTCAGCTTCTCATTTTCCGGAATATCAACACGCCACAAGAAGCAACGGGTCGTAGACTACGTTGTCGCATGGAGATGTACATCGTACATATTGGTGCATACTTTAAAACATTACAAGAGCAACTGCACATGTCACGAATTATATCAGCAGCCTTCACTGAACGTCGCTGCATTCTCCTAGAAAGGTAAGAATGCCTGCAATTTGAAGTGGCGTATCAATATAGGAGAGCATGTGCATTCCCTCACCCACACACCATTTCTCTAGGTGACGCGCGGTAGTATGTCTGAAGCCAAGAGAATCAGGCTTTCCGAGAGTATGGACATCGGAACGAGCTCGGCGCATTCGTTGCCGGTGGCGAATCAGTCACTGATCGACGGCCCGCTGAATATGCCCCACCGAGTCAGCGATTTCCACACAAAACTGAGGGCACAAGAGGTGTTGAAGGAGTCCAGCGGGTTCGAAAAAGAGCTACAGAGCATGACGCAGCACGAGCACAAATCACAAACCAAGACCGTGTGGGAAAGACCGCCGGCGACGCAACAAGAGCAGGATATAACGTTCCAACAGCTCGATGCTGAGGAAACGATGATCGATGGCAAGTCGGCCGTGAGGTTTTACGGTGTGACGAAAAGCGGACACTCTGTTCTGTGCAATGTGACCGGGTTCAGACACTATTTCTATGTTCCACTGCCAAAGTCGCTGCGGGACACTGGGAAATTCTGCCATTTCCTTTCCGAAAGGTACAACGAGACGGTGTACGGGGAAGTGTGTATGCGGGAGTCTATTTGGGGGTTCAACAACAACGTGAAAGTGCCATTTTTAAAGCTCTCGGTCGACAACGCCAAACACGTGACCAAGCTGAGAGGAGCTTTTGAGAGAGGCGAAGTCGAGTACGAGGGCTCGTTTGGCGAGCCGCTCATGACTTTTGACAACGTGCAGTTTGTGCTGCGAATGATGGTGGACTGCCAGATCACGGGGATGTCGTGGTTGACGGTGCCAAGGGACAAGTATAAAAATGTCGACAAAGTGAGCACGTGCCAGTACGAGGTGGCATGCCATTACAGAGACGTGGTGTCGCACGCTCCAGAAGGTGCGTACTTGGAGATGGCGCCTCTGCGTGTGCTGAGTTTCGATATCGAGTGCGCGGGCAGGAAGGGCGTATTCCCTGAAGCTGAGCACGATCCTGTCATCCAGATCGCCAACGTTGTGAGCGTCGCAGGTCAGGCCACGCCGTTTGTGCGCAACGTTTTCACGGTGAAATCGTGTGCTGCCATCGTCGGGTCGGATATACACTCGTTTGACAAGGAGAGCGAAATGCTGATGGCATGGCGGAATTTCATCAGGGAGGTGGACCCTGACGTGATTATCGGCTACAACATCGCCAACTTCGACTTGCCCTACCTGCTGAACAGGGCGGATGCGCTCAAATTGAAAGATTTCGCCTATTTTTCGAGATTGAAGAGCGAACGCCAGCAGGTGCGGGACTCGATGTTCTCGTCTCGTGCGTACGGCAGTCGTGAGAACAAAGTGGTCAACATCGAGGGGAGAGTGCAGCTGGACCTCCTCCAATTCATCCAGAGAGAGTACAAGCTGCGATCGTACACGCTCAACAGCGTCAGCGCGCATTTCCTCAACGAGCAAAAGGAGGACGTGCCGCACTCCATTATCACAGACTTGCAACAGGGGGACGCAGAGACTCGACGCAGACTCGCGGTTTACTGTTTGAAGGACGCCTATCTCCCGTTGAGGCTGGCCGAGAGGCTCATGTGTCTGGTCAACTACACAGAGATGGCGCGTGTCACGGGAGTGCCCTTCTCTTTTCTTCTCGCGCGCGGACAGCAGATCAAAGTGATCTCGCAGCTCTTCCGCAAGTGCAGAGACCTCGATATCGTGATCCCCAACATGAAGCCCGAAGGCGGGCAGGAGGAGTACGAGGGAGCCACGGTAATCGAGCCCAAGCGAGGCTTCCACGATACCCCTGTGGCGACGCTCGACTTTGCCTCGCTGTATCCGTCGATCATGATGGCGCACAACCTGTGCTACACAACGCTGGTGTCCCGCCAGACCATCGAGCGGCTCAAGCTCACAGAGGCGGACTACACACTCACGCCCAACGGTGACTATTTTGTCAAGCACCACCTGCGTCCGGGCATCTTGCCCACTATCCTACAGGAACTGCTGAGTGCGCGTAAGAGGGCGAGAGCCGACTTGAAGAATGAAAAAGACGCTTTCAAAAGGCAGGTGCTCAACGGACGTCAGCTCGCACTGAAGATTTCTGCCAACTCCGTCTACGGTTTCACGGGTGCCACCATCGGGAAACTGCCCTGTCTCGCCATCTCCTCTTCTGTCACCGCGTTCGGCCGTGTGATGATTGAAAAGACCAAATCCGAGGTGGAGGCCAAGTACTGCATCAAAAACGGGTTCGCGTACGACGCAGACGTCATTTATGGTGACACAGACTCGGTCATGGTGAAATTTGGGCCCTCGGACCAGGCCGAGTGCATGAGGCTGGGCCAGGAAGCGGCAGACTACGTGTCGACCAAGTTCCACGACCCGATCAAGCTCGAGTTTGAAAAAGTGTACTTCCCCTACCTCCTCATCAACAAGAAGAGGTACGCGGGCCTGCTGTGGACCAACCCGGACAAGCCCGACAAGATGGACACCAAGGGAATCGAGACAGTCCGGCGGGATAACTGCCGGCTCGTGCAAAACGTGATCACCAAAGTGCTGGAGCTGGTGCTCGAGGCTCGCGACGTGACGCTCGCAGAGTCCTTTGTCAAATCTACCATCGCCCATTTGCTCCAGGACAAAGTGGACATGTCGCAGCTCGTCATCACCAAGGCTCTTTCCAAGTTTGACTACGCGGGCAAACAAGCGCACGTGGAGCTCGCCGAGAGGATGCGTAAAAGAGACGCCGGCTCGGCACCGACGCTTGGTGATCGTGTTGCGTACGTCATCATCAAGACGAGCGGGGACAAAAACTATGAAAAGTCGGAGGACCCACTCTATGTTCTGGAACACTCGCTGCCCATCGACACAAAGTACTACCTTGAAAACCAGCTCGCCAAGCCGCTGACACGTATTTTCGAGCCCATCCTCGGCGAGAGACGTGCTCGAGAGCTCCTGACCGGTGCACACACAAGGACCGTCATCCAGGCTGCGCCCAAGAGTGGCGGACTCATGCGGTTTGCTAAGAAATCTAACGTGTGCAAGAATTGCAAAACTCCGATAGATTCCAGCGCTGCGCTGTGTGAGAACTGTGTGTCGGAGGCTGGGAATTTATACCTTGACGCGCTTGAGAAAATGAACAAGGTGCAAATCAGGTTCAACAAGCTGTGGACTGAGTGCCAGAGGTGTCAGGGTTCGCTCCACCAGGAGGTTTTGTGTTCCAACAATGACTGCCCAATTTTCTACATGCGCATGAAGGCGCAGAAGGAGTTGAAGCACCATTCGGACGAGTTGTTGAAGTGGGATGAGACGGAGTGGTAGTTCTGCACGCTCGAGTCTGGTTTACCCAAAGAATGATAGGAGGAAAGAGAACGCTCTCTGCGTCATTCCTTGTTGTGTATGCTTCTACAGGGTTGGAGATCCACTTGGCGCTTTTCCACGATTCGAACGTGAAGTAAACCCTTGACGAGGTGGACAAGATGTCGGGGGTTTGCTACTTGGTACCATCTCTATGTGAAATGAATTCGCTATATAATGTATACACGAGAAGTGTTGATGTTTAGCTCTCCACTGCTCCATTCTCGTTCTGCGACGTTTTACACGTGTGAAGGACAAGCACGTTTATCAAAGACCTGGACAGATTATTCGACCTGTTTCCCTTGGGTGTGACTCGTTCTTTTTGTGCAAAAACAAACAATACTGAGCCACCTGTGCCCAATCCACTCCTACATATATCAACCGTGCGACAGAGGATAGTCACTGCGAAACATTTCTTGCGCTTACACTTTACTTGAACGGTTATCTTGAAACTTGTGTTGATGATGAAGATGTAGTAGGTTTACTTTCCTTTGTTGATAATATTGGTTCCTTAATTGAATAATCAAAACTACAAACATTTACCTCCTTTTATAGAACATTCTTTGTACTTCTAAGAACCTTCTAGAATGTTCTGCATACCACCTTGCATGTACATGCATCTCATGCATAATTCTGCATACATTACAAACACCTCTCTTAAGCCGAAAAAGATTCAACCATTCCTGCCAACCTGCGAAGCTTTCTAAACGCAGGCCCAGGAAATGGCTTGAGAATATCTGTCACCATATTCTCCGTGCTAGTGTGAATTGGTTCCAATTCTTTCCTAGCAACCAAGTCTCTCACAAAGTGATATCTTATCGATATGCTTTGTTCTCTCATGATAAGCTTGGTGCCCAGCTAAGATCTCTGCACCCACATTGTCAATGTATAGTGCGGGTTCCTTTTCAAGGGGCACCTGAAGACCGCGTAGAACTTGCACAATCCAGATTGATTCCTTTGCACATTCTGAAAGAGACTTGTACTCAGCTTCAGTATTTGACAATGCAACTGTCTGTTGCTTCTTGCTTTTCCAAGTTACTGTAGCTCCAGCAATCTGGGACACAAAACCAATTTTCTGTCTTCTTTGTCTATTGCCCAGTTTGCATCACAGCAAAAAATCACCTCAAATTTTTCTTGTCGATGGCAATTCAATGAGGTATCTTTCGAACCTTTCAAATATCTAAGAACACGTTTGGCAGCGGTCAAGTGTATCTTTCTAGGTTCCCTCAAATACCTGGAAAGCGTGGTCGCTGTATTGGAAGCAAATAGCAGCTTTCCTACCAGGCTTCGATATTCACTTCCATTGGACATTGGAGAATCTTCACAATCATGCAGTTCCTGTGGTACCATTGGAGTAACGCTCACATTTGCCTCCTCCAGACAGAATTCTTTAAGCATACCCTCGATATAATCAGATAATGAAATTCTGATACCGTTTATATCCTGTCTGACGTTAATTCCAAGAAACCTTTCCACTTTTCCAAGATCTTTCTTTTCAAAGTTGTCCATTAAAACCTTTTTTGTTGAGTCAAGGTCTTTTTCACTCCTGGCTGCGATCAACAGATCGTCCACGTAAAGGCCAATGACTATCGGCCCACCTACGCCATCCTTGAAATAGAGTCCCATCTCGGCCTTTTAAAACCATTGTGAGAAATTACATTATTGATCCTCTCGTTCCAGCACGCAGGTGCTTGTTTCAACCCATAAATGCTTTTCTTGAGTTTCAATACCATGGACTCTTTTCCTTGAGCCCGATATCCATCCAGTTGCTCCATATAAATGGTCTCCCTAAGAGCACCATTCAAAAACATTGTCTTTACGTCCATTTGATGGACTTTAAGATTAAACTGCGTACTTAGTGCCAGCGAAAGCCTTACCGACTCAAATCGAATCACTGGACTAAATGTCTCTGTGAAATCGATTCCGTATTTTTGCGAGAAGCCTCTGGCTACTAATCTGGCTTTAAAGATGCCAGACTTCTTCTTGGTGAATACCCATCTGCTACTAATGATTTTCCTATCTTTTGGCCTCTCAACCAGTTCGAAAGTGCCATTTCTCTCATGAGCTGACATTTCTGCACCACAGGCAGCTGTCCATGCTTTCCTCTCTGGAGTCATCATGGCTGCGCGATATGTACTGGGATACACATCAATCTTGCTAGCAGCTGCATTAGAAACGAGACAGTCATGTTGACTTCCAAATTCAATTTTTTACTGATGTGACCATCAGCCAAGTCATCTGCAGACTGGGCACTCAGGTACTCCAGGTTCTGATCAAGGGGATAACGTAATTGTCACGAGAGCCGTTATGAATAGGAACCATGCTTATCTCAGCGGCTATTTCAGAGCCATCCCGATTCTCTTTTGCAGATACTTCAATTGTTTCTTGGAATGAACATCAGACAGGATAGAAGGAACTTGAAACAAGAGAGGGATGAGCAAATTTGAGTCTCTCGTCGCCCTTATATACCCAATCACTCCTGGACATCCTTCCATTCGTATGTGATCAAGAGCAACGACTTGCTCTTTCTGTAAACGCGACAATCAAGAGCCATCTTCTTTTCGATTCACGGCGCAATGGATATTTTGTAGTTTTTCATGTATTCTTCCCTAATTCTTCATGAGTCCCCGAATAAGAATATCAAGGGTCTTGGAAAGTTGTTACGGTGTCTAAATTTAATGTCATTAGAAATATCAGAAACAGGGTATAGCTTGCCCTGGAACTACTGACAAAGTCACAATATGTCGTGATTTGGAATCCTCATCAGAGAAGTCATCCTCGTTCCTAGGTGATCATCTTCTTGGAGCCTTTGTATTTGTCGAGTACACAACATGTCCGGAAGAACCTTGTCACTTTATCTGCTCGTGTGTGTTCGTGTCTTATTCGACCTTAGACGTCTCTCCACTTGATTTCTTATGAGTGATCGTTACGAGGTCTGAGTTAGCCCTCGATCCATCAGCTGAATGGACCAGTCACTGAGCTCCTTTAATGAACTCAGATCTACATTCGGCTAATGTATCTTCCATTTATTCAGGGCATTGTCAACAGGGTGTGGGCCTAGTACAGAATGTAGACTAGCCCGACAATTAATTTGCGGTTTTACCTTTTATGTAAATTCATAGAAGTTACCTGAACTGTTGGAGAACGGTTACCTGTTTATCATATAGCATATAATTTTCACCATTACTTTTCCTTTTTATAGAATATTCTAGAAGATTCTTTAATCTTCCTCTACCTTCATCAAGCATGCTCCCGCATACACCTGCATAAGTTCACATCTCAACATGAACGACGCAACTCGATTGTTTCACCTCTCGGCTTGACAATCCGTTCAATTTGGCGTCGCTCGTGGCGGCAGCAGATACCGAAATAACATTCTTTTGAGCAGACGGTAGCAAATTGGGTCGACCCCTTTAACAGGAATAATCACCCAATCCCCTGAACAGATAAAGAACATTCCTCGAATTAACTGAAGTGGCTGTGCTCATTGGAAACATGGACGCTTGCTTTACTGTTACAAAAATCACAAACCAATGACCTTTTGTGGATCACGTTAGCTGTTGCGTCAGTCTCAACAAGGAGGTGTTTTGCTTGTGCTTTAATGGCAGTGAGATTAGACATTGTATTGTCGCTAAGGGATTCTATCTCAGTTAAGAGTTCTTCATCTTCCGTACTGCTGTGAATGTTTCTCATGGTGATGGAAAACCATAGTCCTGGATAATAAGCTGATATCAAATCGCCTGTATCATATTCCTTCAGAACGTCCTCGTGAACCGATTGCCCCAGGAATGCTTAACTTGTGCCAGTGGACAAATGTGTCTTTTGTGCGTAAACGAATCTCCCCAATGGAAACGGTAGGGCTCATCCTAGGATCACTGTGCATATGCAGTGTCATGTATGTTCAACACCTTGCATTACCTAAGGGTGTATGCATGCAGTAGCGAAGCCTAACGTCATCATCATGCATAACGATGCGTGTCTTTCATGCACGTCACACTATAAATAGGGTAAATAACCCTCACAACAATGAGGCGAATATAGCACAATCTAGAACACGCATAACTCGTGCTATCAGGTTATGAGCCCCGTGGGGCTGAAAGTAGGGGAGGATCGCATCCTTTAATTAGGCCTCAGTCCGTTCCCCTTGGGACTAAAACCTCTTTGTTGCTGCTGACAGTAAAAACACTTCATTGCCATTGCTCGGATTCCAACTACCGGTCAACTCGTGGGATCACATCACATCACAAAGACCATATGTCTCAACAATCTAAGCTCTAACCGGCTACGTCACAGATATCTGGTGCGTGTTATAGTGACCATAACAGCAGCAAACGCTTCTCGTGGGATTTACATCGCAAAGGCCATCTGGCCGTCGCACCAAACTTTCCTGCTGAGAAAAACGTTCCACTTTCCTGTATGAAGGATCCTAGACATATCCAAAACAAATTGGGTAACTCCGTGGCTAATAGAAGGAATTTCTACCTGATGTTAGGACACTATTCTACGCAATCTCACATCAAATCCGGACCCTTATGGTGCTGGCTTGATCTTGATCGCCGCAAGACGATCGCCGCCACTCTGTCCCTCCAAAGTAAATAGATCTACGTAGCCACCGAATCACAATCTCAGTATCTAGATCGGGGTCACAGGGCATCAAAGGATAGTCACACGCACGGCCAAATTTCCTTGAGGGTCCAAGTCACAGATTTACGCTCATACGATCATATCACCGTGGCATCTATCAAGGTTTCATTCTGATGCAAATTCCGGTGAGGATTTTAATCATTTGTGACACCAAAGACATAACGGGATACTCGCATCACAGTCGCACTGGAAGTAAAGCACCTCCATCCTCATGGGAACCACACAACAAGTCCATCTAACCATAGAATCCCCATCCCTTCTGAGATTACTCATGGAACATCCTCCATTTACTCGTGTATGCTGGATCACACCACCCGTAGTCTCGCTCGGGCGACTCCTGGTCGTCTGCACCATCACACAAAGCTCAGACACCTCTGACATCGACTGAAACGTCAACCATGATCGTTCCAATACGATCCTCCCTGCACTCCCCTAGAATCGTCAGATCTACGTAGCTCATTGAGGCAAACCTCTCTACTCGATCTGGGGACAGAGCATCTTCGTCATAGAGAGCACATAGTTCATTGGCAACCCCACCTAGGGATATCTCTATGTTCATATCATGGAATTTTGCCTTCAGGGGAACACAACTGCAACAACTGCAAAGCAGAAATGAACGCAACATTCAAGGTTCTTGTTACATCGTGATTGGACATCAACCTTTTCATACTAGTTTAACCTAATGAACCTCAAAGCAGGATGGATGATTCGACTACAAACGTCATTCAATATGAAGTTCAGAATTCCTTCAAATCATCGCTCAGGTTGGTCCAAAGAACGACATCTTGATTGAACACCGTTACCCTCATATCTATAGGGCACAGCTAACGGACCCAACATCATTAAACATGCAATACCACCGAGCTGGTCAACCCATTGCTGAATCTAATAGAGTTTGAAGATTTGGCCAGTTTGATGAGAATCTTCATGATGCCGATTCGATCAACCATTCCAACAGGTTACGAAGAGAGATGAATCCAAACGACAATGCATAGAACATCATAGAAGATAGAGGATGACCTTTCGGCTTCAGCCTAGTCATATGCATAACTATGCGTGTGGTTAATGTTCGTCACACTATAAATAGATAACCTTCCCAGCATCGAGGGAAATACAACAGAATCCAGTACACACATAACTCGTTTTATCAAATATGCGATTAGTGCTGGAGGCTAACTTTATAACTGTTGAAATCCATGATTCACTTAATTGAATACTTTAAACCTATATACTTAGCGTTCTTATATAGTTTTCTTATCATTCTTCTAGAATATTCTATTGTTCTCCATCCGGAGTCCTCTAGAATATTCTCGCATGTCTTATGCATATCCATGCATATTCGTGCATATCAATTCCAGATTCCAACAATTAGCAGTGTGACAGATCTCAGGTCTACATTGTTCCTTGGAAGTTGGCATTTGCCAACACGATATATATGACTGACGGTAGACTCTCCTTATCTTGTTACAAGGCCACTCTTGTTATAGTGTGAGTTGCATGCCTACAAGTTATAAAGTGTGTTCCAACGAATATCAATCAAAGGTAGCCATGTAAAAGTATTTTCACCTCATTAATCGGAGCATCTATTGCCGAAATGGCCTCATATACATGGAATGCACTATTATTTTCCACGTTCAAAAACGAAAACTTGCTAGAAAATGAGGCAATGACGGACGAGATCTTGAATCGTGTCAGGTATTCCTTGCTCCAATACAACTCATAAATGATAGACCCTTCCCTTTTCCAGCCCTAGAGAGATGACCTACGCTCGAACCACTAGCACCGTCGCATTCCATGTATCGACGTATAGGGACAGTTGGACTACGTAGAGTACAATGATTGATCTTGTGATTCTCTTGAGATCGACAGCCTATCACGAAACCAAAAGCGTCTACATGCTTTTGTCAATCTGCACAGCAACACATCCACAAGTGGTGGTTAACTTTTATACCCACAGTGGGACACAGTAATTTCTGCTCCGTCTCAAGCGTAGGCTGCCCTCCTTGTCTGGTTGGGTTTATGAAAACGAGCATTCTCAAAAAATTCGATTCCGCACAGTTCTAAATATGAGTTCTCATCAAACATTCGGGAACATGGTGTTCCGTGTAGAAGAGGTCAACTTTCGATGCATCGTCTGTTGTTTTAGAAAAGAGTAACGATTCCCCAGTCCACCACGTGTCATGTGTGAGCTGTCGTGGCAAAGAATATTATTCACGGTTTGACGCCATTGTCCGGGTGCTCATCCATGGGCTCCACCTTCTCGATATCGTTTCTCGACTCGCACACGATACTGCTCATGGATGCAGCAAACTTGGCAGCTCCATTCTTGCGCGACAGCTCTTTCAGCTGGTTGATGTTGTGGATGCACTTGGAAATGGTCTGCACCAGGAGCTTCGGCTTCAAGGGCTTGGAGAGGTACTCATC
>PPLB01006108.1:16020-48078 GCA_003706365.1 Citeromyces siamensis
TACTCATCCATCTGCGCACGCATGCAACGCTCTCTGTCCCCCAGCATGGCGTGAGCGGTGAGCGCAATGATGGGGATGCGTGTTCCGAGCGCGTCGTGAGGGTTCAGCTTGCGCTCCCACTCACGGATCTTGGCTGTCGCTTCGAAACCCCCCATCACAGGCATCTGCACATCCATCAGCACAACGTCATAGTGGTTGTGTTTGACGGCGTCGTACGCGTCTTGTCCGTTTTCGACAACTTCCACGCGGTGGCCCTGTTTCTCCAATATGCGGACAGCCAGTTTCTGGTTGACCAGGTTGTCTTCAGCCAGCAGGATCTTGTACGAGACGGAGCCGTCAGCGTTGGGAGGAGCAGCGCGCGACTCGAGAGCCGGCTTGAGAATGGAGGCCAGATCGGTAACGCTGCACGGCGTGTTGCCGTAGGAGGAGATGCCGAGGTCCAGGCACGTTTTCATCCCGAGCGCAGGCACCGACGGGTGGAGAAGCACGAGAGGGATGTACTTGACGGCTGGCAGCATCCTCAGCTCTTTGCCCGTCTCGACAGAGTCGATAACAATGGTGTTGTACTGGACGGGCTCGGCAAGGTTTGCCTCTTCGAGAGAGTGCGCGATAACCGGGTTCAGACGGAGAGTTTCCATGTCGTTGCCAATCTGTTGCACCACCTCGTGAGGGTGGCACTTTGTGATGAACAGCACTGGGTGATCGTGGAAGGGCAGCAGAGCGTCCACCTGTCTTTGCAGGTCCACTTTAGCCTGGGCAACGAGGATGGTGAAGTAGAAGTTGGAGCCCTTGCCGTACGACGAGGTTACCCATATTTCTCCGCCCATGAGGTGGATGAGCTGCTTGGATATCGAGAGACCGAGGCCCGTGCCGCCAAACTTGCGGGTTGTCGATCCGTCCGCCTGACAAAAAGTGTCAAAGATGAGACCCAGTTTGTCCTTTTCGATGCCGATACCTGTGTCGCTTACGCAGAACTCGAGGAGCAGTTTGTCCGTGTTGCTGTGCATTTTTGTGGATTTTCTCACGGAGAGCGAGACGCGTCCAGACTTTGTGAATTTTATGGCGTTGCCCGTTAGGTTGAGGATCACCTGGCGCAACCGGAAAGAGTCGCCAACGAGGTTGTCCGGGAAGGAATTGTCCGCGTGGTAGACGAGCTGGAGCTCTTTTTCAATTGCCTTGACGGCCAGCGTCTTGAGCGCGCCGAAAACCGTTCCCCTGAGCGAGAAGTCGATCTGCTCCACTGTCATCCTGTTGGCCTCGATCTTGGAGATGTCGAGGATGTCGTCGATGATGGTGAGAAGTGAGTTGGCCAAGTTGTGCACGATCGAGAGCATTTCTCGCTGGTACTGGGTCAGCTCTGTGTCGAGTGTGAGCTGGGTCATGCCGATGATGCCGTTCATCGGGGTTCTGATCTCGTGCGACATGTTGGCGAGGAACTCAGACTTGGCGCTGTTGGCGAGCTCGGCAGCCTCTCTCGCAGCGGTGTTACGCTGGATCGACTCTCTCAGGTTGAGCACCATCTGGTTGATTTTCGTCTTTAGCGCGTCCATCTCGCCGGACGCCTCCACCGTGATGAAGCGGGTGAAATCGCCGTCTGTGGCGGCCGCTGTGATCTGGGCAAAAGCCCTCACCTGTGAGGTGAGGTTGGCCGCCATCGTGTTGACGTTGGTGGTGATCTCTTTCCACAGCCCGTCAACGTCCGACACCTGAGCCTGTACCCCTAGCTTCCCGTCTATGCCCACGTCCTTGGCCACACGCGTCACCTCTCTGGCGAAAACCTGCAGCGAATCCACCATCTTGTTGATGGTGTTTGTGAGTTGCAAAATCTCGCCCTGCGCGACAACCTCAATCTTCTGCGACAGGTCTCCGTGCGCGACAGCCGTGGTAACCGTCGCAATCGACCGCACCTGGTTGGTGAGGTTGGCCGCCATGATATTCACATTCTCAGTAACCGCTTTCCACGCACCTTCCACGTCGTGCACGTTTGCCTGTCCGCCGAGAATTCCCTTGGTGCCCACTTCCCTCGCCAGCGTGGTCACCTCGAGCGCAAACGTCTGCAGCCTGTCCACCATCGTGTTGATGGTGAGCTTCAAGTCGAGGATCTCTCCGTTGCACTCGGCCGTCACTTTCTGCGTCAGGTTGCCCCTCGCTACAGCGGTCGTCACGTTGGCTATATTGCGCACCTGGTCTGTCAGGTTCGCCGCCATCGCGTTCACATTGTCCGTGAGCTCCTTCCATATCCCTTCCACGTTTTCTATGCGCGCCTGGCCGCCCAGACGGCCCTCCACGCCCGTCTCTCGCGCGACGCGCGTCACTTCGAACGCAAACGTCCGCAGCTGGTCCACCATCGTATTTATCGTCATCTGCAGTTGCAAAATCTCCCCCTGCGCGTGCACATTAATCTTGCGAGACAGGTCTCCGCTCGCCACAGCACTCGTAACGTCCGCAATCTCCCTCACCTGGTTCGTCAGGTTGAGTGCCATAATATTCACGTTGTCGGTCAGCGACCGCCACACACCCACGGTGCCCTCATTCTTCGCCTGCCCGCCGAGCTCGCCGCTCGCCACCTCGGTGGCCACCTTGGTGACCTCGTTGGCAAAAGTCTGCAGTTGGTCCATCATCGTGTTGATGGTGATTTTCACTTTGAGAATCTCCGGGTCAGACTCTACAGAGTGGATCTGCACTTTCTTGGACAGATCCCCCATGGCAACGGATATCACAACCGTGCCGATCTCCGACAGCGCTTGCTGGAAAGCCCTGTTGGCGTTGCGCGCCGACAGCAGGTCCCTGCTTAAGATGTTTATCTCTCTGTCCCGCGACTCTACATACTCTAGCAGCTCCTCTCGGATCACGTGCGCCTGCTCCCTAAACAGCTGTGGATCCCGTAGTATCGATATTACCGACGCCATGCATCCACACACCTCAGTTTCAT
Organism: Citeromyces siamensis; assembly: GCA_003706365.1. Lineage (NCBI taxonomy): Eukaryota > Fungi > Ascomycota > Pichiomycetes > Pichiales > Pichiaceae > Citeromyces > Citeromyces siamensis. Next base: position 18,953 of record PPLB01006108.1, read on the forward strand.
TTTTCAAGCGGTTATAGTGGCGCGGTTTGCTCATGCTGTGGTTGAGGTTGAGACGGGATGTGGAGCAATCGTGATTTGAAAGCGTGCGAAGCTGACGTGGCGTTCGGGCCTCCATCTCGACGCAGGTACCATGCATCATGCAGTTCATCCTAACAACTCTTGCATGTCTCGGCAGAGTGGTCGTCTAGGTGTTTCTGTCTTGGGTGAAATTGATCTGTCCATGTAAGGGTGAGTGCACCTGGTGGTTTCAAAAACGACTTTGTCCTTGCAAAGGATCACTGACTCGAAATCTTTCAAAGGAATGTCCGCAGTATTCCAGGCGCTTGTCAAGTGAAACTACTAGAAAAGCATTCATTGGCTCGACGGTACACCAAGAACCATAAAGTCGACCTTGGCTCAACAAAGTGTTGATGAATACAAGTGCGGAGCGACAGTGACAAGGAGTGAGGGATTTGTTAATTAATGTTAAATTCTCAAGATCGGGTCTCCTTTTCTCTGCAAGCCTTCCATCTAATTGGCATGGCATTTCTGAGGTGACGGGCACTTGGGAAACGCGTTCTGGCGCGATACGTGAGTGGCCTCCCTCGTTAGATTCTGCATCTCATTCTAACACTCGCTACACAAACACTTTACAACGCACTAGATCTTGAGGCCGCCGATCCCATTGCGCCGCTCTCTCAACACATGTATATTCGTCCTCTCCAGCGTATCACATACTCTGCCCTTGAGACGCAAACGTGGCACTCCCAGAGAATTGCAGCAACTCGCATTTGCCATATTGCCATCTTCATCAATGCCGCCACTGACTTCAACGGGCCTCCTGCGTTTTCAAAATCGAAAAACTTGGGTCTGTCACAGAAATCCTTGGATTCAAAACTAGCCATCAACCAAATGGTGACGTGCACTTAACCAGACCAGCCTTAATCAAGCACAACTCCATGCCCAATTAAGTTTCGCGTCCATCACCTAGCGGTCCAACATCAGCTATCCTTCGCAGTATTGGTCGTCTCTATTGGCGTATACACCCGTCAACGGCTTATTGATCTCACCAGTCTCCCTGAAGCGTCAATGATGACCTGAGCATCTGCAAATCCCCTCCCATCTGCTCCACCACATGTTGCCGTGTGGTATTGCGAAAAACTTGATTGCTCCATTCGGCTGATGAAGTTGACACCTCCCAATGAGTGGAGAGCCAAGCGGTAATAAGGACAAAGGTAAAGCTCTGTTGACGCAAAAGCCATGAGCACCTGTGTTTCAAGCGGTGAAACCATTAGGATGTTCTACCAGGCAATGCGACGTGCGTTTGGTGCGTAGTTCCAAGAACACGCAAAGACACACAACCAAGTAACAAAGAGGTTATTGCCCATTGGCTTTGAGTTGAGCGCTACTACTAACCGATGTGTGCTTTGCCTTGGGGCATGCACTCACGGGCAGGCGACATAGATGTGGTGGTGAGCCGCCAGGAAACAGTGTCAATACCTTCACTTCAGCAGGAGCACTTTCTGGCCAGTGAGCTGGAATTACTTTGTGGTTTTCAACAACCTTCTCACTTTTGGACTTGATGGAGTATTCTGCACCTGAGTCGACAGTGGCCAAATTGACAGAAAGCGAACCTTACCAACGTTTCTGTCTTTTGTTGACGTTGCTCCTGAACCGGAGCGACCGTTCATGATTTTCTGGGGTCACTGCCGCTGTGGCGGTTTCCTGATGACAGAGTACCTGAGGGGGAAAATGATGTGTTTTGAGATGTGGTGTTGGATTCCATTAGCGGTTTCCTGTGCACGTAACGATGTAGCGGCATGTCATCTCATGGTGGATCGTTGCCGGATTCAGGTCAGAGGCGCCATTGAACTTGGTGATCAGTGGCTCGTACGCACCACAGAGAGTGTCCAATAGCAGCGTAGTTTCCAGGTAATTTGGAGTCTCAACAGTACTCTGTCCTCTGAAGGACAGCTGGTCCATGAAAGGATTAGCCGTGGATCGCGTGGTGGAGAAATATTCTCTTTATGTATGTTCTCCGACGTTTGGGCTTTTAGAGTTAGTCCAGCCCACTTTTCCGAGCGGCGATAACACGAGGTTATTGGTCTATTCTGTAAATCCACCAGAAGAGCAAGAGCTTTGCAAAATAGCGAGAGATTCTTGAAAACTGTTGGATCTCCTGTGAATTATACAATTACACCTGTATCACGAACATGAGTAAACGGCAAAGATGTAATAGCAACTAGAGAATACACAGGCAGAACAGTAGTAAAGAGTGTGATCTCCGATAGTTTGAAGCAAGATAGAGACCAACAGAAGCTCCCACTAAACAAAGAGAGATCTTGACTCATTATGAAGATAAAAGTGATTGACGCTTGATTGATCATTTTCCATATTTTCTGGCAACCTGCTCAACTTTTCTCCAGTTGTGTATGCGACATCTGTAAAAAGGCAATTTCCAAACGTTTGGAATTCAGAACATTGACCGTCTATTGTTCCCTTCGGTCATCCTCACGTACGCGCTCGGAATACTGCGCATTCTTCCCAAAATGATGACCTCTGTCGCTTTTCATTCAGGATAGGGTTTCCAGAATTCGCGGAAAAGCGTCGACAAAACAATGGAGTCCATAGCCACGCTCTTTAGGAAATCGTATGGGCTTTTCCCTGGCCTATATATCGACAAATCTTTTTCAGTGATCCTCCGTTTAAAGCGATTGTCCTCTGAAGATGTACCCGATTTGTTGACGGGACAGAGGAGACGGCTGTTCATGAGCCAAGACGAGTTCTTGACGTACCTGGAACGAAATTGGGATCATATTCATAGATGTGCCTGTTGAATACTTTAGGCACTTTCGTTACGGCAAATTCCTCAACCCGGTTGCTTCCAAAGGGCGGAATACCAGTCTCTCCTTGATTGTATTTGTTTCTCTTCGGGATCAACTGTTTTTTGAGAGCGAGATGTCAAGGTCAAAAGATGCTTGGACCCTCATGACATCGTTGCTCATCGTCTGCGTGAAGACGCTAATGAGGGTCTTTGGTCTCGATTTCAACAGCTCCTTTGAGGAATATCCTCTCTGGCCATCATCATAAAGCCTTGAGCATTATTGGGCTTTTGCGCTGACTCTCATTCCTGAGCACGGGTCACGGCGTACACATATTATGAACAGGTGAACAATTAATTGGAATGAAATACGTGGTCTGCACATTAAAGCAGAAAGATGAATTCTTAGAGAAGAAAACACACTGAAATAGCGAACAGAAAATTTTGTAGTCTTTCCTGTTGCAAGTTTGTAGGGGCCTGATGCAGACAATAAGAGAAAGAAAAAAAAATGCTCGGAGTTTACGATCTCTACAGTTGGGTTTCGGATCACGACAAGCATGGCAACAAAAGTACACAGCTAGGCGTGGTGTAAAATAAACAGGAGATGCCGATAACAGCCACCTGGTTGATTATCATTTGAAAGAGCACAATAAAGATGACATGGAGAGCAAAACTAGACGACAGATGCACGAACATGCACGAACATGCACCTGGTGCATATCGTGCAGAGTGCTTCGTAAACCTAAATCCCAATTGAGGACGAAATAAAACGGAAAAGACGCTATTAACAAAGCCGGACTCATCTCCTGACAGCTTTTGCAAACTCCCCTCGAATCCTACAACACTCTGCGGGGATCGAACCTGATGCCATAGAAACACAAAACACGTAAACATCAACGCACATCCGTTCACCCTGTTATTTTGTTCACAAAACAAACACAAAACAGCTTTCTTCGCAAACTGGTCGCATCTCTTGCTAATTCGCTCGCTTAACTTACATTCATGAAAGCGGAAAAAATGAGACGGTATCGAGCAGCTGTTAACGACGAGAATAAATACGCGGTAAAGCCCAAACAAAGGGTTCCGCCAACGAGAACGAGGGTAGCGCTGGGTGATATAGCGGTTTCCAACAGCAGATCGGGTCAATCGCACAAGATACCGCAGACTACGCGAGAAACTGTTTATCGCCCGGTGGTGAAAGTAGAGCAAGAGGAGGAAGAAACGAGAGAAGATACAGAGGACGAAACTGAGGAAACCTCACGCTTGCCGATGAGTCCCGTGTGGACCGAAGAGATATACGCAGAGATTAAAAGTGTGTACGCGAAATTTTCCGGGAAAGCCTTGGATCCCGAGGACGAGGACACTTTTGATGCCACTATGGTGGCGGAGTACGCATCTGATATTTTCAACTATATGCATGATCTGGAGCTGAAATTGAGCCCTGACCCGCATTACATGGATCAGCAAGACGAGCTGAAATGGAGTATGCGAGGTATTTTACTCGATTGGCTCGTGCAAGTGCACGCCAAGTTTAACCTTTTGCCCGAGACGCTGTTTCTGAGCGTAAACTACATCGACCGGTTTCTCAGCAAGCGCAAAGTGTCGCTTTCCAAGTTCCAGCTCGTTGGCATAGTGGCGCTGTTCATCGCTGCCAAGTACGAGGAGATCAACTGCCCAACCATACAGGACGTGGCGTACATGGTGGACCATGCTTACTCTGTGGACGATTTGCTCAGGGCGGAACGGTTTATGATCGATATCCTCGAATTTGAAATGGGGTGGCCCGGTCCAATGTCGTTTTTGAGGAGAACAAGTAAAGCGGACGACTACGATTTCGAGACAAGAACCCTGGCGAAGTATTTTCTCGAGATTACAATTATGGACCCTCGTCTCGTAGCTGCGCCACCCTCGTGGCTCGCTGCAGGTGCGCATTTTGTCTCACGCAAGATGCTCTCTCGTGGCAAGTGGACTCAGGCTCATGTTTTCTACTCCGGTTACACAGAAGAGCAACTGAGACCGCTGGCCCATCTTTTGCTCACTGCGTGCAAAGAGCCCGCTCTCACTCACAAGGCGATTTACGAAAAGTATCAGGAGAGGAGGTATCGCCGGTCCGCCATTTTCGTGCAACGTGTGCTCAAGGCTGAGAGGTGACTTGGATATTTGGCTGGTTTCGTTTTCTCATTGGTCTATTCATTCAGTAGGTAATTTATTTCATTTCCGGGACGAGCTTTCAATCCTGAATAAAGTGTCAGACTCAGAGCCATCCTATATTCGGTTCTTCTCTGCACATTCGAGATGTTCATATCGCAGCAGTACCTAGTTTTGATTTTCAATTCAACCAGAAGGAGCTCTATTGAGCCCAAAAGACAATCACGTACACTGCCCAGGGCCAGTTGCACACGATGATTTCACCAGCTTCGACGCAATACCTGCAGTGGGTGACAAAGAGGGTTGCGCACGGCGAAATGCCAATAAAACGTTCAAGGAAGCAGATAGCGACACCGCCACTATACAGTGCGATCCAGTAGCGGGCGCTCCCGGATAACCTGAGCGCATTCCTTCAATTCACTACAAAACCATACCGCATTACAACAAATTGATGCCACAGAAGATTTTAACACCTCGGCGAAAGAGAATGAAGTCAACACTGAAGTGGAAACACTAACCTTCCCGCCAACTATAGTGCCTCTTTTAACTCCAACAGATGCCCACTCACAGCGTCTCTTCCCTCCACATCGTGCACAGGAGCACGAACTAGAGGTTGTTCGTATCCCGAATACTGTGTGCTTGGCGAACGATTCGATATCTGACTGATGAATGAGGTATCGGCATGTATCATCCTGTGTTAGGAAGATGAATATGCTGATGGGACTGCAGCATGTGGAGGCGGATGCACAATTACTTTTCTCGTAGATGACGTGCTCGACGATTGAGTCCTGGTGAACTAGAAAGGGGGTCAAGGTTGGGATCGCATTCTCGAACAGGACCAATCAAACGTGGAGGTTCTGGTGATTGGTACATTAATACCTCTTTTGAACTCTACAGTTCCATCTCATGCTTTCATTAGTTTCATGTCTACTCACGGGAATTCCTTTTGTGGGAAAACAGCAGCCAACTTGACACCACAATCGTAGAAAACAAGAATTTTTGCACTGGTTGAACTGAGCTCGTCATATATCACAGATTCTTGCCTGTTTCGTTTTTCTCGAGCGATGGCTCTAAACAAACTTACTTGACGATATCTCTAAAATCATTTTCCATTAGGAATAATATGTAGAGCCGCGGTTCAACAAAGCATTGAGCAGGAAGGATAACATGACGCAAGCAAACTTTTAAAGGACAATGTTGACCTGAGCATCTATCGCATTGCTATAGCATTCCATCTCCATTTGCCCCCCTACAGTCTACTGCATATTGTTGGAGAAGCATTCTTTGTTCATCATATAGCACAACTAACTGCTACTTACTTTTTCCTTTTATAGTTGAATATTCTTCTAGAAGATTCTTCAATCTTCCTCAACCTTCATTATGCATCTTATGCATTCTCCTGCATAAGTTCACATCTCAACACATGTGTCGTTAGTTGATGCAGAGCTCATAAGTCAGTGTTGCGCCATCCGGCTGAGGAAATCAACGGCTGTTAAAAAGACAGCCGAAACCGCAGTACAATGGGTTCCAAACTATCGGTAATAAGAACATGAGCATTACCCTGTTAATTTGTGACAGATCGCCTATGTTTGTATTGGTGAGACCACATTGCGATTTGCTCAACAACGCAAGGTCTAAGGTCGAACAAGACGCACAAGGGCAGATACAGTAACGAAAAGTTTATTGCAAATATATAGTGCACTATAGGAATAAAATCGCTCCGAGAACAAGGCTACCTCCTGGAAATCTGGGTGACTCGTTTTACGAGGATGCCACGACAAGATTCCTTCTGTCGAATCTGCAAAACATTGTAGAGCGATTATCAGGAGTCCTCGTTTGTTGAGATTACGTGAACGTCATCCCTTTGTTGGGATGATACCACGTCTGCTTGTGGTCAGTATCCATGTCGTGAATTGACATCGTCATCAAAGGACTGATCTCGATGCCTAGGTGATAATCTTGTTCTCGGAGCCATCGCATTCCTGTAGCACACAATAAATTGGGAGTAACTTCTTCGTTGCTGTATTTGCTCGTGTGTGTCTTTGTATCTTATTCCACCTTAGATTTCTCTTTGTTCTCTGAGAAAGCCGACTCCCTTATATACCAACCATTCTGTACAGACCGCCACTCTTCCTTTACCCAACACGCCCAGACAGTCCCAACAAATGTGGTCTAGATCTACGCTGATCGCACGTGCATGACTCGGTCCAGAGCCTTCCTTTTAACACACGCGACGCCACCTTGCTGGACCAACCTTAGTTCCCAACGTGGTCTTACCAATGTAAACATAGGCGATCCCGCAGCTGCTGCCGCGACTTAACATGACTATACTTGTGTCCTTATGATCGATGGACTATAAACTATCCAAGTGGACTTTAAACCACTCTTTAAGAGGTTTGGGTTGTTTTTGTAATCAGCCGGATGGAGCGGTCACTTAGACCTTTTAATGAACTCCTTTGCATTACCTAATGGCATGATGCAGTCTACCGCATATACGTGCAGTGGAGCAGATAAGGGTAGACTTATGCTATAACAATGTGACAGATGCTCAGGTCAACATTGTCCTTTGGAAGCTGGCATTTGCCATGTTATCCTTTCAATTCAACGCTTTGTTGAGCCGTGGTTTGTTTTACGGTATACGTGCTGTTCCTAGTAATGTGTATACTCACATAGGGCGACAATCCGATTAGCATTTATAATCATGTTACACGATGCTCAAAGAAAAAGTATCGTATGTGCGACACAATTTCTGGATCATTTGGACAAAATAATTCCCACTGCTCGCCCTTGTTATTTCATGTCGCTCAAGGACGACAATGAGGACACAAATCATGTTAATTGGAACATATATCACAAATTCATCCATCCCATCCTCGTTACCATACTGATCCCCTTCGTAACAAGCAAAAGAGATTGGGACAAAGCAGATAAGGATTCTGGTTAGGGCTCGTACCAGAAGACTAATCTGATCCATGTTGTCTTGGTTGGCGAGCTACCGGTTCTTCTTCGGGCGACAACCCTGAATCTCGTCCAACAGAGAAGATCACTATATTTATTCATAGACGTGTAATCGTTAACCAGTCCAAAGGCGTTGTGGGATGGGTTTTCGGGTGGCTGCCAAATGTAGCGCATTTTCGCTGGAAGTAGAGGCATAAAGAAGAGTCAATATTATCCAAAACACAGAGTCCAGGACTAAGCCGTTGAATTCTCCTGCTTTTGAGAACAATGCCAAACACTCCCTTTGCCCCGGGAGAAAAACTGCCAGTCCACGGACCGATAATGACAATGTCGACTGCATCAACGCACAGCCAATCCATATTCGTGCGTGGTCACTACTACTTTGTGAATAAGATGGACAACGTTTATGCCAGTCATTAGATCCACAGAAGCAACATTGGCATACCCAAATTCAAGGAGCTATAGAAAGTGGAATTCTCTCTTCATGCAACCACAACAACCTATTGGACGATTTGGAGAACCACCATCCATTCATCGCATGGCATATTTGTGACTTGGTTGTTGTTTTATAGCGTTGTCCCTCCATGCATGAGATGCATGTTTTCTGCATACTTCCACAGATCACTGCATAAGTGTGCATCTCAACCGACTTGTGCCTGGACAAGTGACCCTCTCGTTCACCTCCGCGTCGCCATGAACAAAATTGCCTTACGCAACACCAATCCGGATCCGGAAAGCAAAATCAATAAGCACAGCCTGGCACAGCCTGGCACAGTCTGGGATTGCAGGTCGTGCAAGTCTCACATCCTGCATTTTCTTCGCAATAATGCTCTCTTCTCTTTCCCGCTCTATTAGCTCAGTCGCCAGGCAGACCGTCAGAAACCAGTCTAGAACCTTGTTGAAGGTGTCATCGCGCAGACTTTTGTCCTCTTCTTTTGTGCCGAGAAACGAGGCGAAGACGGCGTTAAGCAACATTCTCTCCAAAGAGATTGAATTTGAAAAAGAGGATGAGTTCGACTTGGAAGAGTACCACAAGTCTTACTTAAAGAACTCTGGATTTGAGGTGGTCAATAGCGACGGTAAAGTGCTCGGTGAAGTGGTAAAGAAAACCGGATCCGAGATTATCCGTGCGTATTTCGACGTTGCCCAAGTGGCACACGGCTCTTTCGAGCAGGAAGTGCCTGAGGAGGAAGAGGTTGACGAGAGTTTGGAGATTGACGAAAACGTTGTCAGTGTCAACTTGGTTGTAGAGAACACCACCAACAACTCCGCGTTGGGCTTCGACCTCTATCTCTCGACAAAGAGCAACCAGTTCACCGTCAACGGCATAACCCACTTTGACGACGCTAAGCTGGCTCTTTCGGAGACGGCTGAAGCGGAAACTTCCAGACAACTCAGGTACGCTGGTCCGCCATTCGTCAACTTGGCAGAGGAACTGCAGGACTCTATCCAGAACTATTTGACCTCGAGGGGAGTTGACGAGGAGCTCGGTGATTTTATCATTGCGTACTCTTCGGTGAAGGAGAACAACGAGTACATCTCGTGGTTGCAAAACTTGAACAAGTTTGTCCAGTAATTGTAAATAGCTAAAGTAATGTCTGGTTGATCATATTCATAAGACTGTTGATTGCCTTATTCTAACGTTCTGGCGGCATTTACTACCGACGTCGATGACGTATGAATCTGGAGAAAAGATTCCGTATCCACCATTTCTTTGTGGGGTGTGACACCATTACTCTGCAGTTGAGCGAAACCTGTTTTGTTGCACTTCATCTCGCGGCTTGCAAACGCTTTGTTGAAACTGTTCTGTAAACGTTTTGGAGACGTGTTATGAGTTTCAGCTCTTTTGTTCTTCTAGCCAGATACATGATTACTCCAAAGGTCGAGAGTGAATCGATCAAGAATCACAAGCTCACCATAGTGTCAGGTTAACGCATCAATTCTTTGGCACATTAGCACAGGCAGTTTGTACTATCCCATTTGGTAGAATGGCAAGTAACGACTTTAACAGATAAAAAGAATGGTCACCTTGCTGCACCTGTGATGAGGTGTGTTTATTTTTCAGCTCACTAAATAAGGCGCTAATAATCATCTAGTGGGATATTTTGCTGATGTTGCAAGGAACTGGGGACAGCCTGAGCTGTCATTGTCTTTTCTCCTTCACGAACCCGTTGGTGGGAATGGCTTTTCGGGTAAATAATGTATTACTTCTACCTGAAGCTGCCACTTGATTGGAGTCTTTTGACATCCCCTGAAGGCAACGTTTCACAGTAGGAAACCTCATGCGGGCTGGTCAACGTGTTTGCAGTGACGGAAGAATTTTCATCAACAGATTTAACTTTTTGTTTGTTGTAACAATCACCAAGACACTCCAATAGTACCTCTGGCCCGTTGCGTATGTCCCACAATCGAGTAGTGAGATTAGGCTATATCATTCTCGTAGAACTTGAGGACTCAAGGGCAGAGTGGCAAGAGCGTATTGGGATAATCATGACCGATGTGTTGGACGATACTAGAGCTCTCTGAACTTGAAAAGTTGATCTTTGTTATCCTCACTGTTCGAATTTAGTACGTGCTGTTCTTTCTCTAGCTGATTTTGACAAACCAAGAATGACTGGATGAGATCAGTGTTCTGTGTATATCATCGTTCGCTATGAAAAGCTACGATCCCTCGTTACCGAAAGAACAACAACTATTGTAGATATTTCCACAAATTTTTCCCCAAATCGAGAGAGTATGCATCATAGTTGGGGAACAGGATACATGGTTTCATCAGATAAAGGAAGGTAAATTGCTAACGAAATCACCTAACCATGAGAGGCAAGAGGGTCCATACCTTGGAAACTGAGCCATTGACAGAGTAAAGGGGGAGAACCACCAACTTCACCTGATCTTGTCCAAAGCTAGAACCGATCTTAACTAAGCTGAAGTTTGGAACAGGCGTTTTCTCTTTTTCGATGAACTTTTGCTTTGGCGACTAAAAAAATTTGCTTCTTCACTCTTTCCTCCAAAGCGGGAAAAGCATCCAACAATACGAACATCAAAGAATTGGCATTTCTCTTGACGTTACCAAACCACTCCTGCAGGACTGAGAATCTTGACAAATCCTTGACGCCGGCGAATTCTATTAGATAAGCCTCGAAAAAAATCTTGATCTCCATAGTGAAATTGTTCAGAGTGTCGCATTTTCTGAAATCAGTCAGGATAAGCGGTCGACCTTAGTAAAAGGCACAGGTTTGGATCGCCTCGATGCGTTTTCGCCTATTATGACTGGTCAGAGAGGCCTTCATTATATGAATCTTTCATCTTCACCTGGTCTGGAAGATACAGGATGGACCTTGCTCTAGTGACTACTCTTCCTTCCAACGGCGAGGGCTTTCATAAACCAGAGCACCGGCCGTGCGCAAGGAAGTCTGGAGATGGCTGTATTTCGTTCGACTAACAAAAAGTCTCTACCCGTTGGCTAGTCTCAAACTGTGGGGTACAGACTGGATGAGGAGAAAATTTACAAACTGGCAGCCCTTGATGGGTACAGCTTTGCAACGAAGAACTCAATCATTGTTGGGTTACAAGTGTCTCATGCGCGTGGGTTGACTTGTATGCCACCACACAAAATCTTTGATAGCCAATCTCAAGGGTATACCTGCAGCGATTTGGGACAGCGTTACGGTGCGTTTGGAGATGGCGTTAAGAATGGTCTCTTCTACAACTTGAGATATAATATGCAACAAGGTTCTGCATACTGTTTGCTCACTTCATTAAGCGATCTCTGTAGTAACACCCATGTGACTTTCTCTCCTCTTTTCTGTGCATGCTTTCTAAGTATTCCCTCCATCCGCAGACCTTTTAGGTCGTCTGCCGCACACGAACCCATAGTGATGAATGAATCGGTCACATTAGCCACTTGCCCTCAAGACAAAAGGCAAGAAACGGGCAAATTGTCATCCTTGAGCAGACAGTTCGCTCTTTATACGGATGCGTCTCTCTACTACTTGTTATCGCAGAGGAGTTTCTAAGGAATTCATACGTATTGCTATTAACCCTTAGAAGGATTATTTCTCGTTCCCTCCGATTATCACATCCAACAGGCTGGCCTTCAATATTTCCTTCTGTTAGCGTTTGTATACTCACAATATTATCCTTTGGCAAGAGTAGACATGGCATCGTCAATGTCCAAGGCTCTCCAGGTGTGGTCTTATAATCTACTTGTTTTACCAATACGATAGATACCCTTCACACTCGACTCACGGATAGATACAATACAATAACCTTGGGTCTCCAATAAAGCTTTAGAAAATTTCATGAGTAATGCCGTCGATACAAAAGTTGAAACGGTATGGGCAACAGCTAGAGTCAGCCTGGAATTACCGGTTTCTTCTCCGTAATTGTATTCGGCCATATCTACTGTTATCATTCTAACGAGGATGTATTAGAGTCTAGGATGGTCAAATGATTTCCTTCTAGAGGCAGACATCTACGCTTTCTTGAGAACAAAAGTTGCAGATTAGAACATCACAAACCACCTCACAAAATTCTCCAGATAATCTAATATTGCTAATCACAAAGTCATCCAGTGTTTGGGCGATGTGTGGATGTGAGACCAGAGACGGACGGGTGTCTGCACCCGGACACCGTGTGACTGTTTTTTCGCGGTGTTAATTTTTCAGAAAAGCAGACAACTACAACCCATCCACACCAATGTCTGACGCGCTTGTTTCATACGCTGCTCTCATTTTGGCCGATGCCGAGATCGAAATCACCTCCGACAAATTGCTCACTTTGACCAAGGCTGCCGGTGCTAGCGTCGACAACGTCTGGGCCGACATTTTCGCCCAGGCTCTTGAGGGTAAGGACTTGAAGGAGCTCCTCTTCTCCTTTGCCGCTGCCGCTCCAGCTTCTGCCGCTCCAGCTGCCGCTTCTGGTGAGGCTGCTCCAGCCGCTGAGGAGGCCAAGGAGGAAGAGAAGGAAGAATCTGACGATGACATGGGATTCGGTCTATTCGACTAAGCATTTTAATCCACAAAGTTTCTACATTTTCCTTTTGCGCTTGTTATCTTTGCTCGAAACCGATGCTGGCAGTGTGTCGTTGTAGTAGTACCTAAAAGGCTGATTTCGCACAAACTCAACTTTTTCCTCCTTTTCTTGAATCTTATGCAGCGCCTCGATTAGCAAATTTTTCATGATTTTCAACTGTTCTGTCTGTATAAAGACAGTTTTCCTACTTGTGTTTAATTCCTTCTCTATGTACTCAATCATTCTGGTGAGTTGCTGTTCAAGATTCAAAGGCTGCGGAGACAAGAGCGTGGAAAGCTGCATTTGCATTTGCGCGTGGCACTATACACTTCCAACCTTATATATCTCGCTCTCCCCTTTGAGCAAGCAACTTCAATCCTCGTACTGGAGCGGCTGCTGCGACCCAATGACAGGGAGCGTGTCGAGAAACTTTTTCATAAACTCGTAAACAGTAAAAGTGACCGCTTGCCCCGGTGCAACCCGCATAATCCGAGGCGTAATACCTTTATACAGGGCTCTTGGACCTTCCTCCGCAATAAGTTTTGAACCAATTCTCGTAAATCGCTGCAATCCAGTCTCGTTGGGGGACCCAACCTCTTTTTGCATCCGCGTCTTGATCGTGTCGAGCGGCGCGTTGGACAGCGGTCCCAAACCACCGGAAATCAAACCAATGAGCGATGTTTCCCAACTGGGCAACGCCTCCACCTGCTGGTACCCGATCAAGTATGATTTCAGCGACGAGTACACGGTGAAATTCACACCTTGGTTCGTTGCCTGTCTTGCAGCGGTGAGCGTGACCCCTCTGTACAGCGTTTTAAAGCCTTCCTCCTTGGCTATCAAATACGCTGCGTGCGGCGCATTACGGTATTTAGGCGCATCGAGCGGATCCGCCATCGAGTGGTGCTGCGCTTGAAGACGAATCTTGACAACTTCCATGGGTGTAACTACAAAAATAGACTCGGTGATGCCTGCACCTACACCGGCCAAGAATGTATTCTTCACAGAGATGGCGCCTTGCGCGTCCTTGAGATAGTTTCTGTAAATTTCATACGACGAAAACCGAATCCCCATCTTGGGCACGATGCCGATAACAACCGCGCCGAGGCCTTTGTAAAGCGAAAGAAAAGTCTCCTTTTGCACAATATTGATTCCCGTTCTAATAAACCCAGGAGGCTTGTTCCCCTGTATATGCGACGACCTACGAGAAAGCTGCATCCGCACTTTAATCGTGTCCAGCGGGTGGCACACAAGGGCCTCGAACATCCCTGCGGTCCCGCCAGCAATGAGATCCACAGGCGTGTTCTTCTTGTCTGTAGAGCTCTTCATACTATGCGTGGGTCTCAGAGCGTGTCTTATATAATGAGAATCCCCGGGAAGACGGATGACATAATACTGTGGGGTGCATATGCATGTGCGTCATCGATAGAAACCAAGATAAATGAGGAGAATACGCGTGGAAAATATACCTTTCCCATTTTCGAGCCCTGTTTCCTCTTTGGCCTTGGCGGAGGTTATCTGTTGTCAGTGGTTTTAGGGGAAAAAATTGAAATCATGACTCGACTCCGGTTGCCCGCGGTGTGCGGATTCCCGGCGCTTTTTGCTGTTGTGACTTTCAAGATTTCTTCTTCCCCACGGTTGTTTCCCTAAGTCACTCTCTGTTTGCTCTTTAGCATTGGCTGGGCGGTCTAGTGATTGTTCCCAGAAGTGGCGCTCTCTGGACGAAGCGCGCCTGTCCAATCTGTAGACAAAAATGTTGATCAAAGTTTTGAAACAAGCTTCTGAAGCGAAATGAACACGTCTCTCTTGTTGTCATGGATTTCCTCGGCATCACAGTTTGTGGTGGCATTCTTGATAGCGCCTTGCAGCCGTACTGTATCACTGAAGTGCGGTTCAGTTGTAAGTTCCAACGTTGAGTTGTCCGTACACATCTTACACGGCGGTAAACGCCTGGAAGAGAATGTGTGCGTGACGCTTCATAGAAACAATAACTTTGCTTTTGTATGCAGAGTACTTGGATCTGCGAGACTGACAAACTGTTGCGTATCGGGATATGCGCGTACGATGTACACAAGAGCTGGCTCAGCAATGTCGGATGTCACCTTCCAAGGAAAACGTTGACCTGAGAATCTGCATTAACCGTTAGGTGACGCAAAGGAGTGAGGCTTTACCGATGAATTCGGTGGTTAGCTTTCCCGATGAGTGACTGAGAGTCCACTGTTCCTTCTGGCTAACCTTCTGTCCTATACGAGGCGGTTGGCGAACAAGGACATTTACCTTGAGGAATTTTTGTTGGTTTCTAGAACCATCGTAATGATTAATAAGGACGGTGGTGGGTTGTCTGAGGTGAAATTGAACCTACTGGGATTGAGCACCAGAATGATCTGAGTGTTTGTTGATTGTGCCACGGAGAGCGTTGTTTCCGGGGATGGGATCGTTTGACCAATCATCTTTACTGTCAACACCTGTTTCAGGTCACAAACTGATGATTTAAAGTCCATATAAGGACACAAGTGGGTTCCTGTACTCGCATTGGTGAGACCCTGTAACTAGGCAGGACCGATCCATGGACGTGAGAACAGCGCAAATCTAGACCGTATCTGTCCGGACAAGGTCTGTGTTGGGAAAGAAGAGCGTGAGTTGAACAACGACCAAAGCAAATCTTGGGAAAGACCAATACACTTCTGGCTGTGAGAAAAAGATATGAATCAGGATGCGTCCTCTGATGAGGATGCTTTACGACACAGCTCTTTTTGAAAATTTACCTAATTGACGGCGATATTTCAATGGTTTCATGAAAGCACCATGTGAATTTCAAACGCCAACTGTGTACACTGGTTATATTCAAAGTGCGGTCGTCAGATGCGTCATCCTGGTACATCACATCAGTCTAATGGCAAAACACGTCAGGCCAAATCTGGTGTCTTGGAAAAACTACAGTCTCTCCAATACCTCGTGATACAACGTCCGCGAATTAGGAAAGGTAACCCATGAGAGCCAAGATTAACCGTGGTGGTGACATTCGCAAGTGAGCGTTCCTTTTTCATTTTAAGGGTATTTTTCTGCTTGAAACCCTCTCTTTGTGAACTAGACAAGTTGAATTGGCGACCAAGCTCTTACTCTTGCATGGAGGGATGGTGTTCCCATGTTTTCTGGATAGATTTCGTTGACTGACGTTGGATTTTGCAAAAGATGATCCCCGAAAAGTGGTGTCAATTTCCGTATGTGAGTTCACGGATGTTTCCTTACCATGGTTTATCATCGGAACCCATCAGTCTCTGATTAACGATCGTGTGCTATCGATCAGCATCAAAATGCTATGTCCACAGTAAGTTTTACTCTTAGGATCACCATCGTGGCATCCATGCGCAAGTCATAATATATGCGACTGACTCCTATTACTACACGACCTGGGTTTTCAAGTCTCATTCATTAGGTTGTCGAACCCGCGGATATGTGATCTCTGAAGTTACTTAGTCTGTTGTCGAGGAGAATCTATACTTCCGAGCGATACCGAATCCTTTCTAAGCCAACCGGCAACCAAGTGTATCAGAAGAATCACGTCGACGTTTCGACTTGATATTTACTGGAATCACGATCGAGGCCGCCGCAATAGGAGGCAAATTTAAGCCTTCATTTTGGAAGATGACAGAATATTTGGAGCCTATTTCCTCATCTAGTCTAGTTCCAGCTTTATTCAAAGTGTCTTGCCATCAAAAACTTCGGTATAGCACTTTCCCAGGGAGGAATGAGAAGTCATCGTGATTATTTCGAGGAGATGGCTATTTACCACATCATCACCTTGAAGACTTTGACCTTGCTACACAGAGAAAAATTGCTGTGTATATTTGACAGATTAATCTGTTTCTCGTCAACTTTCTACGCTTATGCCTGCGGATGAGTGGCTAGTCTGGGTCCGTGAAAACTGTGTTTTCCTTTGTGGATTATCTGATTTTCTTTACATGATTATCAGTTGCTAGGTGTCGATATTTGGGGATGAGATCCATCTGAAAGTTCAAAATATAGAGCCAGTATAATTCAGAGAGCGCCGGGTATTCTACGGTCTCTATGGTCTCTGGTGACTTGTGCGGAGCCGCGTGTCCTGCCATCGATCATACGGAAAAATGTCCTTTATCCCAGATTTCGAAAAGTAAAAACTGACCAATCGCCTTCCTCATTCAGCAGCGATAAGGCGTATAGTTTCTTTCTGTTTTCAAGCGAATGCAGATATGGTTTCACGACTCTCGTCATCCATCGGTTATTTCTCGGTATTGCATGGAGAACACGATGTGGAGACGAAACGGCTTCGAAACGACATCAGCTGAGATCGCCGATCCATGCAATGCAAATGCACTCACCGTGCATCGTAAAACGACACCCTAGAGTTGTACGTCTAAATCATCATCACAAAGTCTAAATCCATTATCTATAAATATCCGTAATCATAACTCGTAAAATCATCATTCATGCCATCACCAAGTTGAGCTGTGACACAGACAACCCGTTGTGCTTCACCAATGAGGGCGACTCGTAGGACACGTCCTCCTCCTCTTCCTCGCTGTAATCGTCATCATCTGACGAAGAGTGGGACAGCATAGGCAAATGATCGAGTTGCAGACCCGTAATGGTAGATCCCAAGTCTGCTAGTTGGACAAGAGAGCCTTCGCTAGTTTGTCTTGTGAGCGAGTACGCGCTCTCATCCTGTTTCTCCTCGTCAGAATCTGAATCTGACAAGTCCCCAACAAGCTCCACTTCAGACTGGCGGATCTCCTCGAGAAATTCGTCGTCGCTCCATTCCTCCTCTGAGCTCGAGTCCTCAACCTCCTCAAAACTATCTACGGAATCGTCAGAAAGGTCACTACAGTTAATCGCTTCCATCAAACTGTCGAGCATATTAGCGTGGCACACTAGGACCCTGAGGTTTGCGTCAGGCTTACAAGCCTCTTTCGTAAGTTTAGCCTTAACCTTGGAGGCTAACAAATATTGTTGGGAGTACATGCTTCGATGGTCAACACAAGAGCAGATTCCCTGCTTTTATACGATCGGACCTGATGGCTATTACTAAGAGCGCGGCCCGGAGATAACTCTCTCATTGCCGGCACCGTGCATATTACACTCTTCGCTGCATGCGTCAAAAAAAAATTGTCAAAGTATCTCGGATTCGCTATGCAGGCGAAATATGCGAGTACACGGAACCGACCGCGCAGCTGTGTGACGCTTATCAAGTGAGTACAATCATACGAGGCTAAAACGTCTCGGGTCCGTCTGGGCTTTATACGGAGCCATGCTTGTAGAAATTTTAGTCATGATACTCGTGTTCACCGCATCGGCCGACGGCCGACAAGACCCGAAAAAGTCCGAGAACACTGATTGTCGGTTTTTTTTTCGGTTTTTTTTTGACCGACAATCAGTGTTGTACAATGCCAACATGGATCAGCAATGTAGCGAAATGCTTGCGATCCAAAAAGTTGAACAGGCTGTTTCAGGTCGGCGTTGCTGATCTGTGTAAGCAATCCATCCATCATCTCTGCAGAGTCTAGAGCGGCGTCTAGGCAAGCATCGCTGCTTGCTTTCGACGTGTAGCGGTTAAACTTAGTGCTAGATGGTGGGTGAATTCGTAATTGAACATTGGGGTCCCCAACCGTTATGCACCCTGATGCATGCGCATGCAGCTTGCAGGTGTCGGTTCCCCCCTTGAATACTTTGTCAGCAAGACCGCCAAGTTTGCTTATAAATAAGCAAGGAGAACAAAAATGCCAAGTGCATCGTTTGGGTGATTTGCAGATTATGGAGAAGCGGACTGCACGAATAGTTGGTGGAGTCTGATGCAATGAGATTTGTTACACATCTCCTTACTTGTTTTAATATCAGCACCAGGATGGCTACACTCTGAGAGATGCACAGTTCTCATTGATTTGTTCTGGATACGGTATTCGCAGATCACTAGTCCTAAAAGGGAAGGAATTAGTTTTGTTATATAACGCCACCAAATAATGAATACCACGTCCTTTCCTATCGCCACCAATGCCCAAAGTCGAAACTGAGCCCCAAACAGAAGACACATCGGAAGTGCCTGAATCTGTCGAGACTGAATCGGAAACTTGTGCATCAGCGTTTTCGACTCTCTCTCTTGGAGAGAACAAGCGGACCAGACAGACGGTGGTGGGCTCCACGGAGAAACTCGCCATGTTGAACAAAAAAGTGAACTCTAAAGAAGAATTGCTCAAACGCAAGACGATCCGTGTTCTGGAAAACATCAAAAAACTCATCAATACTTATTCAAGGATGCTGACTGTCCCTGGAGAAAAGAGCCGCTTCTTGGATACCGCAGTATACTGTGCGTACGGGGGAAGAAGGTTCCTGAAAACCCAGTTTTTCAAAAAGCCCCAATTGACTAAAATATTGCTCCTCAGAAAAAGTGCAATATTGAATCAACATGGGGACCTCAACGTCTCGCTTCTTTGTAGGCTGGGACACATTATCCTGTGGAATGCCAATCAGACGCAACAGGACTGGGGACTGGAATCTATCAGCGAACAAAATGTGGTGGCCAACATCGGGTCACGCGATCTGTGGCAGGAAAAGAGAAAAAAGAAAGGTATCTCTTCTTTAAAATGGAAGATTCTAGGTGAAATAAGGCGTAGCTTTGTGTGCGACCCGGACAGGTTTGTTGAGATACTGCAGAAACTGGGTATCGTTTGATTTAGGTTATTATACATGAATGATCCTTGGATGAATGCGTAAATATGAGTCATGCTTGGAGATTTAGTACAGTTGTGGAAGATGTTTGCGTGATTTTTCATATCTGCAGGTTCATTATGCAGTACCTTTTTGCGCCATTTTGTGAGCCGTTCTCTCCATTTTCGAGAAGCGAGCTCTTTGCGATTACCTAAGCACAGCCACAGCTTTACCAGTCTTTATGGTGAGTGACAGGCGTTTGCAGCAACACGAGACAATAAATCGCAGTATGAGCTGCACCTATTGGTGAGGAAATCTTGTGTCTTTTTGTCCAAAATTATTGGATCACATTTCCTTTGTAAAGGTATATTGTGAGCTACATGTTGTCCTCTTTGGATCTACTAGATTTCAACAGGTTGAATACTTTTCTACTCTTATGGGTGGATTCCTGGTTGATCGGCCCAATATTGCAAGAAAAATACAAGACATTCTTCTGAAACTGGTTCGCAATGTTCCTGTATTCCAGAAAAAAAAAATAAAAAAAATAAAAAAAATAAAAAAATATATAAGAAGAAAGAAAAATGAGCCTCTGGAGTTTTTGCTTTGTGTTGCCGTTACTCGTGGTGAGTCAAGCTTTAACATATGACATTGTGCTGGAAAACTTGGTCACAAGTAATGTTGAATACTCTGAGTTGAACACCGGTGATGCGGTATTTAACATTTTTGAATCAGGCATTCATAAAAGCGACGGAGAGCTGGTTGAAATGCTCTACGAAAAGTTCCTACCACTAAATTTTACATCTATCGATAACGGTCTCATGGTTGCTGATGTGTGCAAAATGGCCAATGCGGCTTATTTGGATCACTTGCATGGAGACGCACTTTATCTGTACATGCTGGCTGAACGCAGCTCGACGACATGGGCTTGGTAAACTCTTCCTCTCTGGCGAAGGCTGTCACCCATTTGGATGACATTTCCAACGGGCAACTGAGAACAATTCTGTCCGAAACGGCTTCAAACAAAGAGCTCTCCAATTTCTACATGACGGCATCTTACAATGAACCGATGAAAAGTCATACCTTTGCAAGAAACTATTCAAAAGTCGATGATGGAGACGTTTTCAGCTATGGTTTTACACTGGTTTGTAGGTCAAAGAGCCCAGATAAATCGGACGATAAATCTGAAAACGATCTAAAGGGTTTTCTGAAATGTCTCATTGATAGGCTTTTGGACAGAATACATTCCTAGAGACAACCAGGTGCTGATGGACATTGGAGATCGAACAGACTATTCGGAAAGAGCTGTTGCAAGGAACACGAAGGAGGGCGGCTCACTATATCGGGAGAGCGACAAAGTGTTGAGCGTACTCAGAAAAATCCACCTGGAAAAGAGCTTGTAAACTCAACGGTGCAAGACCTGAGCGGTTTCACACTTCTGGCTGGACAAAAGTCATCGCATCGATATGGATTTGACTGCACAGATCGCAACATTGACCGACGGCGGAGATGAGCTCTTCAAGATCAGAAGAGAAGTCCTCCTCACTTACAGCCAGGACAACGAGAACTCGGGCTACGTGCAACGAATGCCTTTGCCCACGATGCATGAAGAGAAATTTCTCAGTGATCAAAGCGGAATGAGCAACAAGGATTGATCCGCTTTATGTACGTACACTTGGACAAGTGTCACCCCGCCCATTCATTTTTCTTTTCAGCATAGTTGTCACGTGGGCCAAGAGGACGCTGGAAAAAACAATAACCTTCAGGCAAGTCTTATGGACTGGTTACTACAGTTGCAATTGCATCTTTGTCTACACTCATTCCGTCTAGAATATTGCCAAAATCGAGAATCAGTCATGTCTGCTCTCTATATGCGCAGACTCCTAAGACACTTTGGACCATCTCTCAATAGCTCAACTGTTTAGAATATTCTCAAAAGGAAATAATACCACAATTTGCTATGGCACTAAGGAGAGATAATAGTTTTATTATGATAAACGGCGGAGCGCAACGACAAAACAGCTCGCGGGGTGCATCCCTGCACCGCAGTCCGACCCGGATTTGGCATTGGCCAATCACACGCAGCGCTATTACTGATTACTACGGGTTTCCGGCGGCACACGACCAGTGGTACCATAGTTAAGAGTTGCATTACTCCGAACACTACCCACGATGCTCAGACACAACATCTTTTCGCTTAGACACGGTGTGCGTTCTCTTGCTACTGAGGTCCAGCCCAACCTCAAGACTTTTAAAATCTACCGTTGGAGCCCTGACACCCCGACTAAGAAACCACACATGCAAGAGTTCAAAGTCGATCTCAACGAGTGCGGACCAATGGTGTTGGACGCTATAAACAAGATCAAGAATGAACAGGACTCGACGCTAACGTTCAGAAGATCGTGCCGTGAAGGTATCTGTGGTTCGTGTGCGATGAACATTGGAGGTGTCAATACTTTGGCATGTCTTTGCAAGATAGATAAGGACACTTCAAAAGAGACAAAAATCTACCCTCTGCCTCACATGTATGTGGTGAAGGACCTTGTGCCTGATTTGACGCACTTTTACCAGCAGTACAAGTCTATCCAGCCGTACTTGCAGAGGGACTCTGTGCCAGAGGACGGTAAGGAAAACTTGCAGTCCCCTGCGGACAGAAAGAAGTTGGATGGTTTGTACGAGTGCATCTTGTGCGCGTGCTGCTCCACTTCGTGTCCGTCCTACTGGTGGAACCAGCAGGAGTACCTAGGACCTGCGGTCCTCATGCAAGCTTACAGGTGGTTGGTTGACTCGCGTGACCAGGCGACAAAGGCGAGGAAGGAGATGCTGCAGAACTCCATGTCTCTTTACAGATGCCACACCATTATGAACTGTTCGAGAACGTGCCCTAAAGGGTTGAACCCGGGTTACGCCATTGCCGAGATCAAGAAGCAGATGGCCTTTGATTGAGGGATTTTTTTTTTGTAGTTAATTATTTAACTGATCACAGTGAGTGCTGTAGTAGTATTTCTCGTGTATGATTGAATGCTTTGATCTACTTTGATGCACTTTCATGCAAGGGGTCGTTCACCAACCATGATCTCAGAGGAATCACTCCAACGTCTCGGTGAGGGGATTGCCCAAGAGGCAACGGGTGTCACGGAAATCGTAGTGCGCAAGTGCAACGTACGTACCGTTCGGACTTTTCACTAACAACAAGAACACACCGTATCTGCTGGTGAAGCGGAACTCAGACGACGCAGCGCAGCTGGAAATTACAATATCCTACTCAAATTCCTATCAGGTCCCAATACTGCACTACCGCACATACGTGGCAGACAAACTCACTTTCCAAAAATCGTTCGGTGGCACAATTGGCCAACACCACCTTTTCCACACACCGTGGTTCTTCATCCACCCTTGCAATACGCAATCCTTCATCGAGGGAAACTGTCCCTCACACGACTGCAACGATATTACATACCTCAAATTTTGGGCATCCGTATACGGGCAAAACCTCCTGTACTGAGATTTACCTCCACTTTGGCCTCCACCCTCCATCCGCACATCCGCTACTTCCATGTCGACTTTCCCGCAGGCAAGAGGACAAGCGCTCAGTTTGGAGACTCAGACCGAGTCTCTTTTAAGTAGATACTCAAGTTTTGCGCAAGCAGCGTCTGCCAGTGCCACGGCAGATGAGCTCTCCCTAGAGAGAAAGATCGATAACCTCTTGCACAAGCGCGACGAGGTGATTGGAACGCTGCAGAGGATTGCCGACTCAGATTTGTCTCTGCCCGCTTCTAAATTGCAACAGCTGCAAAGACACAGAGAGGTTTTGAGTGATCACTGGAGGGATTTCGGCAGGCTACGTGGATCTATTCAACAGGAGAGAAACAGATTAAACCTATTGTTCTCGGTGAGATCAGATATCGAAAACCACCGTTTGAAAAATTCGGATGAAGAGGCGTACTTGCAGGACGAGCGGAACCGAGTAGAAAATGCCAATTCGTTTGCTGATCGACTCCTCCAACACGCGTACGAAACGAGAGAGGAGATGTCGAGGCAAAAGGCCACGCTCACCAACGCCACTTCAAAGATTAACGGGCTCGTTAGTCGCATTCCGGGTATAAGTATCGTTGTTTCGAAAATCAACACCCGCAGAAAGAGAGACTCGCTTATACTGGCCACCCTGATCTCGCTGTGTATCTTGGTGCTCTTCCTGATGAGTTAGCGAGCCTATTGAGGCGATAATTATTGACCTTAGGTGATTTCAGCAAGGAAAGAAGTGCTCTCAGATAGGCGATCTTGCTATTTGTGCTCCTGTGTGTGTGTGTGTGTGTGTGTGTGTGAATCGATAAATGATTGAGCAAGTGAATCGCCTCTATCGGAGAGATCAAAGAACTCACTGCATTAGTCCCACCTGCGCGCTCCTGCACCAATGCGGTTGTTGCCTATGGCGTTTGGAAGACGATTGTTAATACTCTGGCGAGGTGCTGCAGTGCTCTGGAACGCAGATACCCAATGGCTATATGCCCATGATATTTGGGGCAAACAAGATATGGTGATTGATGTTTGTCTTATCGAGGAAACGTTGAACCGAGTGAGGGCGGATCGGAGTAACCTGCATATCTCCTGTACGTGCTACGATTTACCGTAATGATTTCCTGTTTAAACGAGCCATTTGAACCCGTAGTTTTTAGCCTGTTATAGAAGTGGATCATTTGGTGGATCCTCTCATCGTTCTCCCGTGGTTCTTATCTCAGAATTGATCAGAAGAAAATTGGGAGTTCCTTCTTAGATGGCCACTTCAAGGAGTGGACTGGAAGATAGAACGTGAAACAATTTCTATATGGATCTGTCGCTACGAACGATTTTGGAAACCAATATGAGACATGAAAATGGATTCGAACCAATATTGTCCTGGACGTGCCAACTCTTGCAGTACCAAACCTGCTGTTAGTGGGGCTGTAGCCAAAGATGTGACAAGGTTATTGCCTCTCTCAGCGTCCATTCCGCTCAACGGCTAGGCGGCCCGTGTGGTAGGTGTTTCCCAGCACGGCTGAACCCGGGTGTCCACAAGCCCATGCGCGTCAGGCACGTGAGATGTTGGGGCGGAGGAGAGTTTAGTGGGTATGGATCACTGAACGAGTCCCACACTGGGATCCTGTACTGCAAGCGGTGTCTATCGTGCGCATTCTCTTCTTCGTTATTTGAACGCGAAAACAAAATTGAATAATAATACCGTCTGCTGAATCTCTCCGGAATTGTTAGGATGGGAATTGATTCCCCTCAACCAGCTGTATGAACATCCAAGTAAGAAAAAATTTTGTGAAAATCTGGATGGTGTGAGGATGATGTGAAGATCCTTTCTGAGCTTTAAAACACCCGATAATTCTTCCAAGTTGTTCGCATCTGATATGGCACAGATCGGAGTTCCACTTTCGGCACACTTTTCACCCCAGAGGAGTTCATAAAAGCCGTACGGGACATCGGCATTTAACCATTGGTCGGGGAGAAGAATGCACCAAGTTTTCGTTAAACATGCTACACGTTGCTCCTGTTTTTGTTGACATCTTCAGCCATATAATGCGCACTAGACTTTTGTATTAATCCCTGAAGATTGTGTTGATAATATTGACTTCAAAATGAAAACTGATACTATTGACAATCTTCACTTTACTGGTCTAAGTCATATGTTTCCTAACTGTGAAGATTAATTTGTGTTTGCCCCGTTCGCAAGCTTCAAATCGTTCGCCAACCTGAAAATAAATCCGTGATAAATCCAGCTACGAATGTGCATCTACACACCGCACCCACATTATTTACCCAATTACCCTAAAGGGCAGTTGATAAACACTACATACAAATATCCATCATGGAACTATTAGGAGAAATCCCGCGTAATCCCAATAAAATCCAAGGACCTAGGATTATAAAGTCTTGTGTCCGCGGGGAGTATTCTCCTCTCAAGAAGGTAACTATTGACTTGAGTCCGCCCAAAGTGGTGAGGTACGAGCGCCTAAGCAGTGATGAAGAGGAGTCGAAGGAACACAAGAACTTTATGTGGGATCCTCTTCTTTTAAAGTCGAGTAACAAGCCTCTTCCGCCGATAATTCCGTCTCCAGAGTCTTGCAAGGTTGCATCACCGGAGAAGGATTCGTTTCTTCTGGATTCCGATGAAGAACCGGTAAAGCTCTCTGTGAGGGAGAGGCTGCTCAGAGAGGCTGACTACGACCACGATTTATACCTGGAGGAGAAGAGTAGAGAACAGAGGAAGGAGAATCCAGGTAAATACTATGACAACGTTCTTTTGCATGAAAAGGAGGAGGAAAGCATTCTGATGCATGTGAGCTCGCTGTACGATACAAACGAAAGGAACACAGCGACGGCAGATTCTCTAAAGCTATGTTTGACCCGCTCAGATAGTGTGGAGTCGCAACATTCTCTATGCTCGCAAGAACGCAAACTGGAAACAGTTGCAGCTGACTCGGTCAAGGAGTCTGTCTCTATGCGGGGGGGAATTCACGGTTTCACCGATGAGAATGTCGAGGAGATGATGAGGATGGCCGAGCAGGCAGAACCCGAGCAAGTAGACGAACAGTCAAACGAAACAAGCATAGAGAACACCATTATGCGGATGCTAGGCGATGCAGAACCGCTCTCTTCGTCTCCGCCCTCTTCGTCTCCGCCGTCTTCATCTTCGCCATCGTCATCTTCTTCTACGATGGATAACCCATCCTCCGCTTCACCGTCTTCGCCTCTCCCGCCCTCCGAGATTGTAGGTCCACTGATGATCGACACCTCATCAGAGTCAATAGCCCACCATCTCGCCAACTCCACAGCGTTCAACGACAACCCATACCATTTCGTCTACTCACCGGAAAAAAATACAAAGAGAAACTTTGTGGGTCACTCTGAGATTTCCCTGCAAAGCGACATCTTCTCCATCTGGCACAAACAGGCCCAGCCGCAGGTGACCAAACAGGTGAAGCCGAATCCACCTTCAAAAGTGACCACTGTTCTCCAAAAACGCCTTCATCGTGTTTCTCTCAACCCTGTGTCACCCGACACCTCTTTCGAGGAACCGTCAACAGAGTTTTCGCGGACAGAAATGCGTTCCTCGACCAACGATGACTCCATATTAGACCAAGACGCTACACACTCCTTCCACTTGTCAGATCTGGGCGGTTTGCCGGACCTTTCCGAGGACTCTGGTTTTAAAGATGTTTTCCCCGGCTTGATAGTCGAGTCCGACCCATTCCACGGCACACGCGTGAAAAGACACGAGTCCATGGTGAAAAGGGCCGACATTTCCAACCTGTGGAACAGCGGGACAATCTCACCGAAAAAATGCTCCTCTCCTAACTCTGACACCATCTCTTCAAGGATTTTAAAAGAAAAGGACGAAGCGGTGGAAATCAAAAACGCCAATAATTCAATCGTGATTGGCGACTCGACAGACCTCATTGCTCAGGAGGCTACGTTGGACTTTGCATCTCCTCTCAAACCAGAAACTCCACGGAAACAGGCACTCAAAACACACACACCAAAGAGCTATGGCCCACTAAACAGTCCTTCCAAGGAAACGCTTCCCTTCTGGATTCCACAGTGTAAAACAAAAGAGGCCTCCACAGATGCACAAGAGGAGCGTGTTACAAATAAGGTGGAACCTAGCAAAAATGCTATTGGTCTCTTGTTTGCCAAGGTCACATCTGCTTCTCTCGCGCTTCCCGAGATACGATCGCACAATGCTGAATTTTGCATGGTTCTCGATAACGGGATCCACACTATTAGAACAGAGTATTTCAAGATGTCGGACAGCCATGTTCCCCTAAGCAAGGAGTTTGAGCTCTCGGTGAATCACCATCTCACCTTTATCCTCACGCTCAAAGTGCGCTATTCCAGGCAAAAGGAACAGCTGGTAGAGGTGCAAGAGACGACAAAAGTGAAATCGAAAAATAAAATAGGTCGCCTGCTTGGATCCAAAGATACCGTCACAAAGACGAGACTCGTGTCCAAACCGCCTCCCCCCGATGCCTGGGAAATGCTCACGGCAAACGATGGATCCTTTGCTCGTGCAGAGATCGCGTTCACCCAATTTGAGCAACAGACAACAGGCAGAATTTCCTCGTTCAGTATTCCTTTAAGCAACAAGTGGGCAAAGTACAGGGAGCCGATGACTGGAGAGGTCAAGAGAGGGAAACCCATCTCTGCCGGGTCGCTCAAAATAGAGATGCTGTTTCTGCCTAAATCGGGAGACGAAAAACTCCCCTCCAGTATTAACGATGCCAAGCGGCAGTTAGAAAAGGCCAGAGGCTCAGTTTCCCATCGGGGATTTATGTTTCAAGAAGGCGGAGACTGCCGGTTGAGAAGGCGGCGTTATTTCGTACTGGAAAAGACAAGCCTTGTGGCGCACGACGAGTCTACGAGAAAGCCGCGTGCAAGGATAAACCTGAAAAAAGTGGTTGAAGTGATATACATACAGGAGGGGAAAAAGAGTTCACGAAACTTTTCCGATTCTCTGCTCTTGAACGATTCTTTTAGGCTTCGGTTTGCTGACGATGAAACCATCGATTTCGTTGCGGAAAACAAAGAGGAAAAGTCATTATGGGTCAGCGCCATTCAGCACGCTGTCCGAACCAGTGGGTTTTTCCATCAGCCGTGGGTGGAGCTCATGATGGAGAAGGATGTGAATCGGTTGCCGTAATATTTTTAGGCGTAGAGTACTCGAGACAGTTCACGCGGGCCAATCGCTCGTCCTGTATGTCGCTGTAGAAGCCGTGTTGTTACTAAGGGGGAGTTGAATGTTGGTGACTTTACTGTAGATTATGAGAAAAGAAATTGTATTTTTCACCACTTTCAGCTATGAAGGCCAAACTCATTCTAAAATTGTGCTTGAAAAAGAATTCTGAATCTCTTGTTCCATGTTCAGCTACAACAGTGATTAACTAGTATCGTTTGAGTTTACATT
The DNA here is from genome assembly GCA_003706365.1 of Citeromyces siamensis. Classification (NCBI taxonomy): domain Eukaryota; kingdom Fungi; phylum Ascomycota; class Pichiomycetes; order Pichiales; family Pichiaceae; genus Citeromyces; species Citeromyces siamensis. Next base: position 47,491 of record PPLB01006108.1, read on the forward strand.
GTCTTAGCCGCTTCCGGGTCAGAATTTTCCAACTCGTGATTCGCCTCTTGTGACAGAGGTGAGTGCAAGCCACAGATTATGGTGTTGATGATGCGAGGAACTGGTAGCAGCTTGAGCTGTGTAGTTCGCGCTCATAGTTTTCTCTCTTTCCGGGTATTCACGAAACTGTTCGCAGTAGTGGTTTTTTGGGTAAATGATGTATTACTTCTACCTGAAGCTGCTACTTAATTGGAGTCAAACGACTCCCTTTTATACACGAATTACTCCTGCAAGAAGTTGCATAGAGTTTGTGGGGAATGCTCATTCGAATGCATAAAGGTCACGAAGAATGACTATTCTCATGCACGTATGATGACGAGGAATGATCTTCTTAATCAACCGAGTAACCGAAAACAGCAATCCTTTACTCTTGCATTGCATTCGACATATCTCTTAGTATCGGATCGCGGCTGATCCAATACACCGACACACCCCCCGTAATTCGTGTTTTCCCACATTTCTTTCACCCTTTTGTTTTCATAAAAATCCATGACTTAAATAAATATCAGCACTCAACGCCTGATACTTATTGACGTTTGTTTGTTTCTC
>PPLB01006109.1:0-11431 GCA_003706365.1 Citeromyces siamensis
CATGCGCGGTGTAGGGATGTTCCGAAAAGTCCTATGTAGCGATTATGTGGCGATTGGTGCCGTGTTGTACCGCTGTTCAAAGTGGTTGTGAGCGTATGCATGATTGTTCTATGCATAAACCCCTTTTGTACCGCTCAGTAGAGTTTGACCGTACATGACACTATGGTGCAATTGCCCATTGGTGTCTGGGCGTCTCAAGTCGTGATACTATTTGGTTAATTAGATATATCGATTAATTATAGATGGCGATTAAATCGTAGATTAAACAGATTTTCATCTGGAATGCGGTTACCGATAAACAGTGGAGTATTATCTGTTTCGCCCTTTGCGTTCAGAGTGGTTTCCCTTGTTACCGTCTGTCTAGCTACGCCTGTTCTTATGATCGCAAAATCTAGGTATTTTGTTCGAGATCGCAAAGTATTGTGGCAACACATTCTATCTGAAAGCTGCGATCGTTCGTTTCAGAAACGGAACAATATGAAGCATACAGACATACAAGTCTTGATTACATCATGGAGAGTAGTGTGTCCAACGCGCTGCCATCTTGTTACAACCCACTGTCTAAACACCAAACGCCCTGTTACAATAGTTTGTAAAACAACGCGATTACAAGTGCATCCGAGGAAAAGCGGGCATTTCTGAAATTGCACCACAAAATAAGCAGGGACTCACCCTTACACCACGGGTACACAATGGATGACAGCGCTGAAATGGGAGTGCTAGAAGAGCCCGCCGTGGTACCCAACAGGTTTGCATGGTTGCATAATATGCTTGAACCTGAGGAAGATGGTAAGAGGGAAAAAAGAAGCGACGAAAACCGACCATCCGATGGCTCAATCGACTGGAAACGTCGAATCTCAGCAAAATTGTCCGCTGAAGAGCGGTGGACATTGAAAAATGTGCTTCCAACTTTCCGGAAACCTAATAGAAGTGCGGCTGATAGACATCGGAATTTCAACGAGCTCACAAACCTTACTAAGGACGAGGTGGAGGTGGACGAAGTTACGCGGCTGAGGGCAGAGGTTTTGATATCATCTTTTGTCGCAGGATGTCCTGCTGCACTTGTAGCAGGTAGTAGGTTTTTCAGAGATCACAACGGTGCTTTTAGAGCGCCTGTGTTGTTCAGTCTTTTAGGTTTCACCATCGAAGACGTTACAGAGGGTCATTCGCGGAAAAGGGAGTATAGGCTGGATTTGGAATACGGAGTAGGCCCAGAGAGACTGAAGTGGACAATTCACAAGAGTCACAAAGATTTTGAGAAACTCAGCAACGCGCTCAGGGCTTGGCCAACTGCGTTTCGCCCTGGAAGGCACGTTGACATGCCTAAACTACCCAAAATGGACCACAGGAGGTTCCATTACATGAGGAGAGAGGAAGGTACCGTGTCCTCATCTTCGTCCGAACACTCGCTCACTCTCGGCTGGTCAGAGTACCTGGAGAAGCTCAAAGTTTACCTAAATCAGCTGCTGGTGGCGCTATCTCTCAAACCTCAATCAAACAGAATGTGTTCTTTCCTCCAGTTATCGCCTATTGGCGTACTTCTCGGTTCCGAGTCAGGTTACAAAGGAAGACAGGGCTATATTTATGTGCGGACACGCACTAAACCACAAGGCTGGCGTGTAAGTCACTGGGGACCCTCAGATATATCTGCTATGGTTCAAAGACACACGCCCAAGTGGCTGCTCATAAGAAGCTCGTATCTCGTGTACGTGGGGAATATCGATTCCATTGTGCCCCTCGAGGTGTTCCTCGTGGACTCCAAATTCAAAATCAAATACAAAGGTGAGGTTTACGACTGGCAGAACAGGAGGTTTAAAGTATTACAGGCACACGATTCCGATGAGGAAGACGAAGACCTCACACTCGTTGACGATGATTTTTCAAAAACACCTCTCAAGTACACCGTCACCGTAGAGAACGGCGAAAGAAAGCTAAAATTCCTCGCTGACTCAGACAGGGCCGGTAGACGGTGGGTAGAATCTCTTACTACCATGATCGGGAGAACAATCTTTTCGCGGCCAAATAGGTTTGACTCTTTTGCACCCATCAGGCATAACGTTTTCGCGCAGTGGTTTGTCGATGCCAGAGATTACTTCTGGGCCGTCAGTTCCGCCATCGAGATGGCCAATGACGTTATATATCTGCACGACTGGTGGCTGAGCCCCGAGTTGTACATGAGACGTCCCTCAAAGGGCAATCAGAACTGGCGACTCGACCGCCTTTTGAAACGGAAAGCGGAACAAGGTGTCAAGATTTTCGTCATAGTGTACCGCAACGTTGGCAATACCGTAGTTACCGACTCATTGTGGACTAAACACTCGCTTTTGGACTTGCATGATAACATCAGAGTGATCAGGTCCCCCCATCAGTTGCTCCAGAATACCTATTTTTGGGCTCACCACGAAAAGCTGTGTATCGTAGACCACATTGTGTGCTTTGTCGGTGGCATTGACCTGTGCTACGGCAGGTTCGATACCTGCGACCACGCACTCGCAGACGACGGAGATACCCCTATATGGGTCGGGAAAGACTACTCGAATCCAAGAGAGGGCGATTTCTTCAGCCTGGACAAGCCGTACGAATCGATGTATGACCGCAAGACTGTACCTCGTATGCCGTGGCATGATGTGCACATGGTCTCTGCTGGTCATGTGGCACGCGATCTCAGCCGCCATTTTGTACAGAGATGGAACTATCTGGTTCGCCAAAAGAGACCCTCGCGCCCTACTCCTCTCCTGCTGCCTCCACCGGAGCTGTCAGAGTTTGACATTGAAAGTCTCGGACTGCAGGGCACGTGCGAAGTGCAGCTTCTGCGCTCTGCTTGCGACTGGTCGCTCGGTCTAAAAGAACACGAACAGTCGATTCAAAACGCGTATTTGAAGCTGATCGAAACCTCAGAGCATTTCGTGTACCTGGAGAATCAGTTTTTCGTCTCCTCCACTTCTTTTGACGGAACGGTGATCAGAAATCGCATTGGGGACGCGCTCGTGGACCGCATTATACGGGCCAATCGTACTGGTCAGAGATGGAAAGCTGTATGTGTGATTCCGCTTATGCCTGGGTTCCCGTCGCCAGTGCACGAGCCTGAAGGTTCAAGCGTGCGTGTGATCATGCAGTGCCAATACATGTCGATCTCGCGGGGACCAAACTCGATTTTCGGTAAGCTGCGCAAGCTTGGGATCGACGCAACTGAGTACATTGATTTCTATTCACTGAGAAAATGGGGGATCCTCGGTCCCGATCGTCGTCTGGTTACAGAGCAGTTGTATGTGCATGCAAAGACAATGATTGTGGACGACAAAGTGGCTATCATCGGAAGCGCTAACATCAACGAGCGGTCGATGCGTGGTAACAGGGACTCGGAGGTGGCAGCGATAGTGAGGGATAAAGAGATGGTGGAAACGCAAATGAACGGGAAACCGCATTCGGCAGCAAAGTTTGCACATACACTGCGCATGCGACTTATGCGGGAACATCTTGGTGTGGATATCGATGCACTTGATTTGATTGAGCGGAAATTCGCCTCTATGGAAAAGTTTGCTCGAACCGCAGAAGGGCACAAGTGTGCCACTTGTAGGTTCTCGAACGAATCTTCCACTGTCCAATCTGCTATGGTAGAATTGGCATCGAGGTATGTACTGAATCTTGAAAAGGGGACTGAAAAATGGCACAAAGTGCATTCGGAGGTGGATTTTGTCTCTTTCGCGTTGGATGCTGATCTAAAAGAGGAAACCCGCGCCTCACGCAAGCTGTACCGCTCGTTTAACAACCGATCTGAAAACAGGGGACTGAATTCTGCCAAACCTTTAAGCTGTGATCCTCGCATTGCGAACAATCCTGACCACAAGGCAGACGTGGATGGTTACGGGAAGGACCAATACAAGTCGAAAGAGTATCGTTCTGCTGTGAAGAAGGCATCTGAAGCGCTCAAGAAATGGTCCACGGAGGTACTCACTGCATCGCCTTCGTTTGTCCCATCGCACGAGGTTCTACTACCATACCTAGGTGACGATGATACTCTTGACGAATCAAAACTATTTCACAAAGACGCGGAGCGATGGGAGATGCTCAAGAGAGTAGCATACCTCAATCAGGTTTCGCAGAACCAAATGCGGGATATCAACAAGGAAAATAAAAAGAGGCAAAAGGCAGGGCTGGCCCCTCGTCGTACGTCTCGTGATTTTGTGAAAGGATCGGGCGATGATGATCACCTGCAAGAGCTTCCTCAAGGAGATTCTGATCGTGTAGCACCTCTTCACAATGAGGATCCCGTGCCGATTGTAAGTTTGGACCAGGAGCGGTTTTTAAACGTGTTGAGCACGCTTATTACCAATGGCTCGATAAGGTATATCGACCCGTATGATTTCGAGGACCCTCTCACGGAATCTTTTTACGAGAATCTGTGGTGCCGAGTGGCTGAGAACAACACCAAGCTTTTCCGAGCGGTTTTCCACTGTCATCCAGACAGCGTCGTTCACACGTGGACCAGGTACAAACATTTTAACAGAATGAGGAAGGCTTTTTTAATTGGCCAGCAGCAGGAGGCGGAGTTGCAAAGGGTACCCACTGAATCCAGCATTTCGCTTGATACTGAATTGGAACACGAGGATTTTGGTGATCTCGGGATGATTCAGGAGAATCCGACAGAGACGTCGAGCGATCAGCTTCCTCTGAAGAAGGTGGCTTATATGACGTCGCAGAGACAGAAATTTCACGAGGACACGGTGTTTGACAAGGATACTTCGATGAGGTTTCTGGACGAGATCCAGGGTCATCTGGTTTTGTTTCCGACAGAGTGGCTAAAGACGGAGATGGAGAAGGGGAATTGGTATTACAGCACTGACAGGCTGCCTCCTATAGAGATATATGATTGATGAGGCATAATTACATAGAAGAAATGGATGTGGTGGTTTACATTGTGAGACGGCCCAAAAATGTATAACGACTCGCTTTCGCTGGGTTTAGAAACACCTTCTGACTCACCATACGATCTAAAGGATGCGGCCACACCACATTGTACCGGTGATGCAATGCATCCTGCACGACGTGCATATGGTGATCTGATTGGGTCGACATCGGCAGAGATAAGGGAATATACCAAAGTGATAATGGAAACTCAACCACAGGAAAGCATAAAACGGCCCGCAGTAGAACGATGCATGAGTTTTCGCGGTGGGAGATTATCTAGGACGCATTCGCCAAAGATGGTTTATGATTTCCTGAGTGGAGATTCTGGATCACGAGAGGGCTCGCACGCCAAGATGAACCCGAGCAAAATGCTTCTGTCCCCTTATAACAACACTACGGAGAACGTGATATCCTCACCGACGCGAAACCAATGGGATAAAAAGGTTGCAGTTGATATTTCACTGCAAGCGGTGGACAACCTCGTTCTGAAGACTCACACGTTGCAGGAAAATTCACCTGTGAGTTCGCTGGAGGAGAATGTTTTGGGAGAAATGGACGAGGTTCCCGCTCATCGTATGAGGACTTTACAAAAACAGCTGGCTCTGAAAGAGCTGCTCCACATGCCGGAGGAACGAGATGCCTTTTTCGAGAAATGGAGAGAACGAGGCGTAAACTGGAAAGTGAAACAGGAGCAGGTGAACAACGAGCTGTTGAAGATTGCAAGGTTTCAGGGAAAGCCAATGCTGAAGGCAGTTGAACGAGTCGGGGTGACGGATGATAAGCAATGTTATAACTGTGAGAGAACTTTTAAAATTGGGCTCTGCAGACCACAGTTGCATTCCATGTGGAGGGATTTCGAGTGCAAAGTGACAGGCCGTGAGTAATAGGCCTCCGAGACCTCGACACAGTTGTATTATACTTGCAGAACCCTGCACTTGAAGACGCCATCTACGCGTATTCCCTCATTCCAAAAGGCTCCCCGGACTCAGCAAATCTAAACTTAGAATTCTCTCGGTTCAGGTCATCATTTTCCATAGAAATCCTCCCAGTGACATAGCGATTGGTTAATTGTAACCTCCGAACAATGCATTCAACAGAAGACTTTAAAGTCAAAATAGTTTTAAACGGTGAAGTTTTATAGAACGTACATTCGTAATGAACCCTAACATCACCACCATCCACGCCAACTATGAATATAATTCATAAGCCTTGTATTAAATCCATATTGGTGAACCTATGCACGCAGCTATGCAGGGCCGTGCATATGCATGGAAGCTTGAGGAAGATTCCAAAACGAATCTTCTAGAAGAATATTCAAAAGAGCAATAAACGAGAAACCAGCTGCAATATGCTATACGGAAATGGCACGAGCGCACGATCTAACAAAAGCGACTATTTTGAGTCTACATAGACACTTTTCATATCAAGTCGTTATGTATTCCATTCAGAGGTAGTGGTATAGAGGCCTAAGGAGACGGATCACATATCCTATCCAGATTTGCAATCGCAGATGTCGAGACTTTCGCATGGTGATGCACTCTCCATCACTCACTACGTTGTTGGGTCAGCCATCGGTCCTCATCCATATCCAACACTGGTGCGCACATTCCAGTCTGTCATTGGACAAGAAGCAAAAGCTCAATTCAAAGAACTCAACAATGGTAAACTGCCAGACGTTGTTGTTGATGATGTGCTCCGAAGGACTTTAATACTGTGGACCAAAACCATAGCCATAGCTCTATGGAGAAGGTGACCTTACAACGTGGCGTTATCGTGCGCACAGCATTCGTACCTATTCACCACTTGGATCAGGTTGCACTCATGCAATGATCCCAAGGCGTGGCATCTCGATTGATCTATGAGATATTTCTACGATACTAATTAACTTGTGTTTTGCTCGTGGACAGACTATCACGGGCAAGCGACATTGAATTGGTTCTGAGGCGCCAGGCAACAGTGACACAATGTTGTCCCTCCCTTCTACATCACAGGAGCGGCTTCTGAACCAATGAGTTGGGGAATTTATTGACCATTAGCTGGCTCGAAGTCATGTACCATCTCAGGGTTTGCTGTGATTGAGAACTCTGCTCCAGGGGCAACTATTACGAGGTTTAGTGAAACTGGCCCAGGACCTGTGCCAGCATTCACCAGGTTGTCTGGCCCGAATGTGATTGAGCCAAAAAGCTGTTGTTTTTGGTCTTGCTTGGTACTAGAGCGTGCACCGGGTTTGGATGACGATTAGTTTCATGGCCGTTGGCTGTGGTAGCTGGTGACGAGTTGCCTGACGTGGGACCCTTCTGCGTCGATATATTATTTGATGGTGACTGTTTGTGTTAACGTGATGATGCCATTAAATACTGATTAGCGACACGTCATCTCATGGCGGATCATCCCCGGATTCAGTCCTGGAGTACCGTTGAGTTTGGTAATTAGTGTCTCATAACGGCCACGAACGGTGTCCAATAGCGTGCACGAGTGTGTTGAATTTAACAAAGAACATTTCCACGGTGAGTTGACCCTTGAAAGACAATTCGTCTATGCCCGACAATATCGAGCGTGGATGGTTGAAGTAATGTCCGCATGTCTGTGTAGTTCTCATAGGAGGACTTTGTCATGTCGAGATAGCACGAACCTGAAATTCTAGCTCTGAAAATGTGGCGAATTCATCGCCTCTTCAAATGACACGAAACAATCTTCGGCCTGTGCTGATCCCCTTAATATTGCAATACTTGGCCAAAATTATATTTGTGCAATTTGCGGAAGAACACACGTTCATCAAATGTGGTAATAGAGGCGTGATTGATGTGAGCCAGCAGGGATTGGTGCAACAAAAGCTGGAGGTGGTGGCATTGTGATCTTTGCATTCCATACGGAGCAAAAGAGGCTGTGGAAACAAATGGAAAATTTGGTCCTGGAGCATGCGGCTGGCCGTAGGGTTGTGGTTGGGGAACAGGAGTTGGATGTGGATCAATTGAAAGTAGCATGGCCATACTGCGGCGGCGGTGGCGTAGGCACATGACTGATGTGAACCGTTTGTAGTGTGGTTCCTCGCCTGGAAGCTTCCTGAAGGAAAAGAGTATGTCGCCGGAGATGTGGGCTAAGATGGCTCGTGTCGCGACGGTGCTAATCGTAAACGGGAGCATCAACAGGGAAGGGGGTCGTAGTACGACGCGCGGTATCAAGATATTTCCACCCCGTGGAGATAGATTTAAGTCTTCAAGCAGACTAGTAACGTTTGTTTGCACTACCTGGAGGATAAAATCGATATATTAATCGGTACCTCTATGCAGGAATTCCCATACATTTATAGTGAAATCTTTTCACCATGCATACTTCCGTCATTCCGCATAAAGTACGATACAGCGCAAGTCTGGACCACATTTTTTGGGGATAAATCTTGAAGAAAGAGCGCTGTATAAGGGATCCGGGTCACTCATGGAGGTCTGACACACACAAGAACAGATACAGTGACAAAGAGGTGTCTGCAAAAATATTGTGAAAGCATGACGATCTCCAGCAATATTTTGGTCGCTCTACCGGTAAATATCAAAAATGGCAAAGGTGTTTTTATAATGGCAAGTTTGTTACCATTCCAGAACACCCCAGAATGACCTGCTCCTTACTTGAATAGGTACCATGGGCATAGTTCTGGATGCTCCCATCATGCGAAGCCTGTTAAAGGCATGTTCACGCAGCGACTAGGAATATCCACCATATTCCGTGCTAACATGAACAAGTTCCAATTCTTTTAAAAACTCCTGCAAAGTTATAATACGATCATGAGTTCACGTAGAGCTTAACCCACAGTGCTTGACAGAACTGTCTGATTGCTTTTGTGGATATTCCTATCTCTGTCCGTTAGTAAAAGACCTCAAATTGCTAACAGCAATGTATCTTCCTTGCGTCTCTCATACCTTGGGAGCCATAAATCAGTATTGGAAACCTCAGCTCCATTGCACATTGGGAACCCTCGTGCAGAATATGACACAATTAACAGACAGTCATAATATAATGGAGCCATAAGTGGAGGATGTCGAGCCATGCAAGTATATGCGACCGCGCATGAGACGCATTTCTGTAATTTCAGACGAAGGCGTGCACCACCCAACATTCGCGCATGTGATTGTCGCACACACCATGACTTCTCCAAAAAAGAAGAACACCAACAAACGGAAGATGTTGGCATCGGATGTTCCCAAAGAGGAAAAGCCGGTTTCCGAGCACGAGAAAAAAAAGCAAGCGTTTATTGTGCGGACGATTTGGACGTTGGTGATGATTCTTGGGATGTTTGGAATCATCGGGGCGGGCCATATTTGGACGGTGGCATTGGTTGTTGCATTGCAAATTATAGTCTTCAAAGAGTGTATATCGATCACCGCATCACGCGCAAAGTTGGAAAATCTGCCGCTTACAAAGACTTTGCACTGGTATTTCCTTGCCAGTTCTATTTTCTATCTTGATGGTGAAAAAGTTGGGTTTTACATCAATCAGGTTTTGCTGACGTACGAGGCCAACTTGGCGAAATTTCAGTTGTTGGAGAAAGTGATCAGATGGTCGATTTCCCACCATAAATTTGTGTCTTACTGTTTGTACGTTGGTGGGTTTGTGCTGTTTGTCGCGTCGTTGAAAAAGGGACACTTGAAATTGCAATTTGCGCAGCTGTGCATCACCCACATGACTTTGCTCCTCGTGGTGCTGCAGGCTCATTGCATCATCAGTAATATCTTTACCGGTATGATCTGGTTTCTGTTGCCCGTTGGGCTGGTGATCACAAACGATATTTTCGCATATGTATGCGGCATCACTTTTGGCAAGACCCAGCTCATCGCCATCTCGCCAAAGAAAACCGTGGAAGGGTTTATCGGTGCGTGGTTCTTGACGGGGCTCATGGCTATGCTCCTCTCGTACATCCTCTCCAAGTACGACTATTTAATTTGTCCGGTGGAGGACGACCCAGCGGTGAGTGTTTTCAGCGGTCTCACTTGCGAACCAAACCCTGTCTTTATCCCACAATTTTACAGGCTCCCAAAGGACGTTGTAGAATGGACAGGTTTGGAATTTATCAAGTTTAAACCCATCTATTTCCACGCGATGGTTCTAGCTACGTTTGCCTCGCTCATCGCTCCGTTCGGCGGATTCTTCTGCTCGGGGCTCAAGAGAGCTTTCCAAGTTAAGGATTTTGGTGATATGATCCCAGGTCATGGCGGCATTACTGACAGAATGGACTGCCAGTTCCTCATGGGTTCTTTCAGTTATTTTTACTACGAGACGTTTATTTCAACCCATAGAGTCGACCTCGGCACAATCCTGCAGATGATTATCATCAATTTGGACGGCAGACAAATCCTCGCCCTTGTAAAGTCCCTGCATACCTATCTGTACAAGACAGGTGTCGTTTCGGAGGAGGTGTATGCCAAGCTCGACGAGCTATTGTAGATATATAGGACTTAATGGAAAAAAATTACATCTTTTCAAAAGAAAAGACAAAAAGTTTGATAATTGATGACAGCGAGGTTCGAACTCGCGCCTCCGAAGAGACTAGAACCTCATTCTAGCGCCTTGGACCACTCGGCCATGTCACCAATTTCTGGAAAACCTAAGGGCGCAGTTGTCCATATGTCTCAAAGTGAACTGTTTCTACACTTTTTGTCAGATGGCTTGGTTGAGTACTTATGTTTCATGTGAAAAAAAATCTGAACAGGGAAAACTACACCGCGCTATGGTATATCGATTTCACAACTTTTCTCCTCTCCCGTTCACCTTCTTATCGTTGTTGTAGAATAAGAGATTGGCATACACCACCTTTTTTAAACCAAATCACTCCAGCAAGAGGACATAGGGTTTGCGGAATGCTGATTTCGACACATAAAGGTCATGAAGAATGACTATTCTCGTGCACGTACGATGACGAATGACCTTCTTAATCGAAAGCGGAGTAACCCGAACCAGTAGTCCGTTCCTCCTGCATTGCTTGACACGCATCCCGGTATCGGGTCGCGGTTGATCCAATACACTAATATGAAGGTAGTCACATCCTAGCAAACATTGATTATCTTTAAGTGTAGTGATGGAAATCTGACCTAAACGAAAAGGCAGTCGAGATAGCCAAACACCTACGTGTTGTAACATGACGGTCCCAAAATGTTTATTTCGCAGTTAAAAAAGACATTCGACATTTTCGGTTAAAAAGAAGCTTTCCTATCCTAAAATATCATTGTATAATCATAGATGATGATTAACACAAAAATGAATGAACGCCGTGAGATTCGAACTCACGCCTCTGACGAGACTAGCACCTGAAGCTAGCGCCTTAGACCGCTCGGCCAGACGTCCTTTGCGAAAAAATAGGCATTCCTGAATATAAAGAGCTGTCCGAGAAGAACCATCTTCCCCGAGTTCTCTTCAGGCATGTGATAGTTTAGTGGGTATGGCTCACTGACAGAGTCCCACACAGGGGTGCCATGTTGCAAGCGGTGTCTATCGTGTGTAAATGCATTCTCTTCTTCGTTAGCAGGTTTATGTG
>PPLB01006111.1:0-12811 GCA_003706365.1 Citeromyces siamensis
AAAAGATCCGAAGCCATGGATCCGGGAAGGAGGCATGAGGTCAGATTGCCAATGTAACTCATCATCTGGTTTTACGTGGTACTCAAATTGGACCAATTGAGAAGGAGATGCGGCCCTTTGAAGCTATACCCGAATATTACCGAACGGCATAAATGAGGTAATGAATAAGTTGTCGGATAGGCGGACGTACAGGCTAGGTCTACAGGCTAAGGCGTTCCACCACCAGCATTCCAATCATTATAGTACATCAGGGAACCATCCAGTCATACCCAGGACGGTAGAAGAACTAACCACTGGCCTCCATTTGGTGACAGATTTGGCAGAAGATTCCTACCACGCATGAACGATTTCCTTGACTCCTCGAGGATTATCTATTTCTCTTGGGATTTTACCATCGCAAGCTCCATCCAAAAGCTATCACAGAATTGAAAACTCCATTTGTCCATAACACTAGGCCGTCTCTCCAGAGCGACGAGTAGCTCCAACATTTTATCAATGCCTGTGAAATGGTAAAACCTTTATGTACTTTAGACGTTACCGTGTCATATCGTTTTACCTTTTATTCCGCCGTGACCTCCTCTCGGTGACTTATCAAAGCGTAGAAGAATGGACCAGATGTGTTTGTATTCCAAATTGGTTTCAGGTTATATATATCCAGCAGAATTGGAAAGATGGCCAACTCAGCATATAAAAACTTGTTTACGCATGACCAGAATTCCTGTTGTCCTTTTTAAACCTGCCCACGGTGAGGCCAAAGCGTATATGAAGTGTAAAGCTCCCCCAAAGCAGTGCGTACACAAGGTTTTAATTTATCGCGGAGGCCAATCTTCAAGAGGGCATTTATGCTAATCTCCGGTCGGGGATATTATTGCGGCGTCAAATATAGTCATTTCTACATTTCGCAAGAACTCGCGAATTTTGAAGCTAAAGATACACTAAAAATAGTACGTACACTATAAAGCCAACATTTTATTAACCTAAGCACTTACGTGTTGGGGGAACGAGGAGTGGTTGAGCGTACGGAATGGTTGGTATATAAACGATCCGGCTTCCTCATGGAACGGACGTTCGAAGGTCGAACCCAAAGACACAATAACCTTATCTGCTCTTTTGTCTAGCGGTATTCCAAGAAAGGAAATGTGCCCCCAACAATCTGAATGTTGATATCGTTCAAAACAAGGCTCACATTATACCGCCATGAGCACAGAAGCCTTTGGCACCTACTTTTTGTTGAAGTTGATGCAGGTGTGCATATGCACAAGGTGCATGTCCATGCAGGATGCAGAATAGATTATTGAAGTGACAGAATGAAATAGACCAGCAGAGCAGAAAATGGGAGTCTATAAAAGTAGCTAGGATGTATAGGAATGTGTGGAGTTTTTTAAGTATTAACATGGATTGCCAGCATTATAAGCAGGAACTTCAACTCTTTTGAGTCACCTATACTTGCAGAGTCACCACTAAAGTACCGATATGGTGGTCCTGAATCTTTAGATCTGTATCATAGGGGAGAAAGTGCAAGTTATTTCAATCGTCCTGCTGGGTATTATCCATAATGGTTAGGGAAATCACCACAGGAAGAACAACTGGACAGAATTTTGAAGAGTTTCTCCCCATCTATTCTTTATAATGGCAAACGGATTCGATCTAGATATGGGTTGGGGTTAGCCCCTCGGACTTTTCGGAGAACGAACAATTAATTTTGGCATAGCAATAAGGCTTGAGCTCGTCACAGATCTTTCGTGATTCATAAATGTTAAAGTGCTCCTGAATGACAATCAGTGACTAGACTTTGAAAAGTATTCATGCCATGCTTTTTTTTTTTTTCACATAAAGGATAAATTAAATCATACAACTCCAAGCTATCTAGAATCCATTGTGTCCTCTAGCAGGGTAAAATTTGATACCAACCAAGTACCCATAAAACCCGCTGAGGTCTAAGGCGCTCGCACAATCGTCTTGTAAGATGTTTCCCTAATTATCCTTGTTCATTTTCATTGTTTAATCATCTGCTCAATCTTTTTCAATCCTCTTCTCTCAAAAGTCGTTCTAAACGTTCATCAGATGTGTTTCTATCATCGTCGGTCTTAATATATGGAGAGAAGACAGTTATAATGGTCAGAGTTGCCAGACTCTGAAGATGTCCATGTACAATATCATCATTGTTCTGCTGGCTATCCTTGGCCTTTAGGGAAACTTGCAAAAGACCTACACCACTCCACGTTCTTGGATAAAATGTGTAAGACTTATAGCAGGTCAGAGTTGCCAGTCTCTGAAGATGTCCATGTGCCATATCATCAAGAGTCAGTTGGCTATCCATGTCCGTTAGTGAAATTTGTTTCCAAAAGATCTGCACCACTCCACAATCTTGCATAATCTGTGGACGAGACTCCTCCTCCTGAAGGCACAGTGCGCATCTAATGTCATGCATGGTTTGTCATCTATTATGTTATTTCGGGTCGCCTTTGGGTTTAGCTTGCGATGATATAGCCCCAAGAAAAACAAGTAATAATTCTCAAGATATCACGGAAATCGCGTGTGCGTGGTAGCAAGCTTGTACCAGATTTGTCTCCAAACAGAAGCTGGCGGCTCAAATTCTTCTGTCCACTTCGGAATGATCGGATTATTCCCTGATGTGCCGTAGTAATAGGAATGCCGATGCTCTTATTCTGTATGTTCTGTATGCCAATCTCGTAAGTTCTTTTATCCGACAGCTTACTCATGATCTCACTGATACCTGGCGGTAGTGTGTGAGGTGTAGCTTCCTCAAACGGTAACAGTTCCTTCCCAAGTGGCTCAAATGACGTGCACGCTTGAAAACCCGTTTGAGTGACCCGAAGATTCTCGGGAAATCCTCCGTTGTGCATGTGTTCGCTACCTCAAACCAACTTGAGAGATACATTTGCAAATATGACCTCTTCCCTCCGCCCCGGATCCATAGCGTCGGATCATACACAATACTGAAGCGATCCGGCTTATGGTAATGAGTAGGGGGACGCACAAGGCCACATCGTACCCTTTTTCTCGGTCCAAACTGTGAAACCACTTCGTTATTCTTTCCAAGATGGAGGTTCGGAAGACCAAATAGTGTGTCCAAAATCCACTTTGAACGCCTTCCTTTAAGCGGGTGCTTGAGGTCAATCAGACCTAATCCACCAAGCTGGGCTAGAGTGTGAATCTTTCAATGGGAACGTCTTTGTGATATATCTGATTCAGCGATCAATGATCTCTTCTGGGATGGGTGTATGCTTTCCAAGGAGTAGATTCTTGTGAAAGCGATTGCCCTCGTGTGCAAGAGCAAATCCATTTAGAAGTTGCGCTCTATTTGGCCAATTATCCTCTCATATTCAACGTCCCAGTCCACTCCATGAAGCGGCACTCTCAAGTATTTCAAATTCTTTGTGATCGGATGAGCTTGTCCCTTTATCGCAGTGTCGGATATCTCGATGAAAGTGAGCTCTAAAACACATGTGTTTTTTGCGGATTGCACGTTAGTTCCGAGAAGCTTTGAAAAGCATTCAGGCATTTCTTCGCATTATGGTCATGCTCATTTGTCAGGCATACGAAAACATTGTCTGCGCGTAAGCTGATATCTTCATGTTGAAATCAACCACTTTTGAGAAGGAAATCCTAGCAATCGTATCCCGGAGTTGGTTCAAGTGAGGCTCTAGTGCCATCACAAACAGTGTGGGCGAGAGAGGATTATCTTGCCTTATTCCTCTGTGCATGGGAAAAGTGCTCCCCAACTGTGAAGTCAATGTAGAGATGGCCTATCTGTTGGGTAGTAGCCGCCATAGCAAAATTTTTGAAGTGCGTTCCAACCTGTATGTGGTTTAGTAGAACCTCAATGTATTGGTGGGAGGCCGACCCTGTCAAACGCTTTCTGAAAATCCAGCATGGTTAACATTCCAGGGGATCTTTGACCCGGGTTTGGTTCTCACAAAGATATTGAACTAGATATCACACGGAATAAATTGCCTCATCCATTTGACGCTCTGGCAAGAATCCTTTCTGCTCACTTCCAATCCTGTCTGATATAACTTTCAGCAATCTCTTGTTCAGAGAGTAAGAAAGTAACCTTAGCGATGTGGCTACTAACGAGATGGGTTCTACGCTTATCTCCTTTTTAGCAGCAATTTAATGTAAACTGAGTTCACACTCATAGGCGGTTGTCCTGTTTCCATTATATGGTTTGTCATATAGACCAAGTGTACAATTAAGCGGTTCTAATTCTGGTGTAGGAATTCAAATGTGATTCCATCTGGCCCTGGTGTTGATGCGTGACAGTGTTTCTCGAAGGCCTTGGTCAACCCTACCTCCGTGAAAGAAGCATTTAGCAGGTGTCTTTCTTTGAAGGTGAGTCTTGACGGAGTCAACCGCTGCGGCTTGCTTTTTGTAGAGGCCATTGAAAACTTTCGACATTTCCTTGTGAATTGTGCGATCGAAGGTTGCCTTTGCACAACCTGTGCCATCTTACGTTCGAATCTTAGCCGGAGATGGACCGACCCTAGCCCGAAGTAATAAAAATGTAGATCTTCAACTTTCTGAAGTTGTTTACCTGGTCGTTGGTTAGTGACTTTCCAGAGTCAAGGTCAGGGCTTTATCTCTGGACCTTATTTGAGAAATTTCCCATGTAACCTTGCGTATGTAGTAGGCAAACAAAGTTGCTAAGCTTACCATTGTTATCTTTAATCGAACCAATGATAAATATCCTTTTTCCTTGGCTGCTGTCTCTGCAAATTTGATAGAATAAACGGCATGCGATATGAAGTTGGGTTTAATGTGGATCGCTGCTTTTTTTTCATGTTGCTTGACAAATATATCCGATCCAGTCTGCCCCGCCTCGTTATATGATCCTTGTCGCGCATGTTGGTATATATGGTTTTCTCTGGACAGTATGCTGGATATGAGTGGATGAGGTTAAATTTCCTGTGATGAAACAAATCTGCACCGAGAGCTCAACCCCTGCAGGCGGTATCAGAATCTTTGAGGTGATCTAACATTATTATTAAAATCACCCTTAGGATTATATTTCAATTTGTGAGGCTTGATCGATTTGTCGAGTATGGTCGCTCTCTGCCGGGGCATTCACATTGAAGATTATAGTACAGCAACCATGTTATCATGATATAAACGGTATTATGGTGCTGCCAGACAGGTGATTTGAAGACGGTGCTTGTACCTCTTGTAGTGGATTTAATTGGGGATTGCCAAACATAGCCGCATTCAGCTACATCCTACGCACATTGAGCATCATAATATAAATTATAGATACTTAGTTCTGGTTCTGAATCTCTATCTGTGATCCCCATAATATTTACGTAGAAGAAAAATATACCCACTGAAATCTATAGAAACATTTGGTTGCTATCCCGGGTATGTCACGATGGTTAATGATACTATTTTCACGAAAATTCTTGCCTCAGCACTGTTGAGGTTGAGGTTTGACTGCATTTTCGTTCCCACCCTGACTAATAGTTTTTCAGTTCTCAGATCTTTTCACCTCCTGGGCTCCCTATATCAGACATTGCTAGTGGATTTGTGAGTTTAGGCTAACATATGCCAGAACAGCACCACGAAACGAGGAAAGAGAACACATATTTTGGGATTTGATCATCAGGCATAGTGACATCTACGCCGACATTCATCATTACGAATGAGATGAAGTATAACTGGGCGTTTTTTACTATTTCTCATGGAGAGTGGATAATGAAAAGCCGCTTTGGATCTGAACTATCCAGCAATGCTACTTCACTGGGTAAACTGGAAAGTGAAAGGCTAAATTGAGATAAACTGGTAGTCCCCATCTTCCCCAGGTTCACTTTTTGGGATGCTCAGTCCGCGATTGTTTAATGATATCCGGAAAATGTTCTAGAATTCCCAGCCAAGTCAAGAAAAGATAAGCAGGATTTATTGTTGATGATGCGAGGAACTGGGAGCAGCTTGAGTTGTATAGTTCCTACTCATAATTTTCTCTCCTTCCAGGTATTCATGAAACCGCTCCTAGTAATATTTTCTCGGGGAAATTATGTATTACTTCTACCTGAAGCAGCTAAATAATTGGAGTCTTTTGGCTCCGTTTTATACACGAATTACTCCTGTAAGAGGATGCATAGAATTTGTGCGGAATGCTCATCAAGGTCACGAAGAATGGCCTTCTTACTCAAAAGCGGAGTAAGCAAATCCAGTAGTCCTTTTCTCCTGCATTGCAATACACCGAAACCCACTCCCTGATTCGTGTTTTCCATATTTCTTTCACCCCTTGGTTTTCATAATAATCCAGAACTTAAATAAATACCAGCACTCAAAGTCTGATATTCATTAACGTTTGTTGGTTTCTCAGACCAAAACCTTTGTCTTAAATAACGTAACACATCTGCTCCTACAGGTTTTGTCAGCAGATCGCGACTTGATTTTTTCCGGCAATGAATTTTACTTCAAATTCATTGTCTCTTAGAAGATCACGTACCACATGGACTTTTCCATCTAGGTATTTCGTTCTTGGGTGAAATTGATAAATTCTTGCCAATTTGATAGCACTTAGACTAATGGTGGCTGTTGGCGACCTCCTTTCAAGAAACGTATGGCCTGACTTAACCACCTTGTTTCCTTTGGGGTCATTACCAATACAATATACTCTGATTCAGCAAAAGATTGTGTCGTGAGCTTTGTTCACTCCATTTTCCAGGATATCGGCGCTCCCTGCGTCATACATACAAAGGCGCCCTGAGATTTTCTGTCTATTGGGTCAGAAGAATAGTCACTATCCAAATAGACTTCAAGTCTTTCTAGTTTACCATGACGTTTTCTGTATTGCAGTCCAAGTGATGGCATGTCCATCAAATACGAGATAACTTGATTAACTTTCGCTCGGATCACCTTGTGTAGATGATTGAAAAATCTTGCGAGATACTGGACAGGGTATACAATACCGGGACATGTCACTGAAAAATACATTAGAGATCCAATTCTCATCTGCATTTGCTTGACCTCTTTATCATATCTTTTGGTCGAACCTCTTTCTGTCGAAGATTTCTTTTTGTCCAGTTCTTTACCACAGTAACTAATTTCAAATCAAGAAAGTTTAACTTCTTCCTCTCACCCCCTCAATACGTATATCTATGGGAATTGGGTCTATGACTCGGGTTTCAAATCGTTCTTGTTCGAATCTGGTATTGATATGCACGAGTATGCATTGATATGGATAGAACATGCGAGAATATTCTATGGACATCCGGACGGAGGATACTATAATAATCTAGAGTATTCAATTAAGAATCGATTAAGGATTTCAACAAGTTAGCCCTCCAACAGATGGTATCACCTGTCTGTTTGATATTGATACCTAGAAACCTTTCGGCTTACGGAGATTCTTCATCTCGAATGCCTTCATGAGGAGATCTTGATTGCTTCCATGTCTTTCGTACTTCGTGCCGCTATCTACAAGTCGTCCACATATGACAATGGGTACACCTTTTCCATCCTTGAAATAAAGACCCGTAAATCCTAGTTTGGACAGGGTCTTATTAATTTTCTCATTCCAGCATGCACGTGCCTGACGCAGTCCACACAGATTTTTCTTAATTCTCCTCACAAGTGGTACGACTGAATCATCTCTGGAACCATTATGAATAGGTACCAGTTCCATGTCGTCAGTATAAATCCCTTGATTTGCATCATCTCCAGAATTGTCTTGTGGAGGTTCCCAAGTTAACAGCTTAGTCTGAACTTCACCTGGACCGGACTCCGATTGGAACTCAATTTGTCTTTGTGGCAATCTCATATGTTCCATCCTAGGAGTACTTTCACTCGCTGGATCTTCACAAGGTGCAGAATCTAGACTCGTACCTCAGCCCGTAAGTACTATCACAGGGATCTGAGACGTGTTGTTTTTGCATATCTCATCTCGCTCTTGGTTCTTGCGGCGATGGCGCCGAACAAACCTCTAATTTGCTTGATTCGTACTTTCGACCTCGTCTTCGCTCATATCATACATGAACCTCATTGGAGTATCCACCCCAACATTCATACTTCGTTCGTGTGGTTTGTCTTTAGTAATACCAGAGACGTCCTCTATGGACTCCATAAAAGTTGCATCAGATGAAATGTGATGATCATCGCCTATCTCATCTCTCATATTTTCAACGATCTTATTATCGCAATCGTATTGCAATCGATCCTCATCCAGATCCGTGTCTGCCATACCATAAGATCCCGCACTCATGTCATCCACATGATCGTCCATCATAGGTGATCGCTCGGTATTGGATCCAGAAATTTCTGGGATCGAAATCAATGGTCTGGCTGAGGAGCCCGATCCGATGACATTTTTAATCACGGAGCCCGTAGTGTCTGTGGAAACAAAGGGAGCTGTGTTCTCATCAAATCTCACATCTGCCGAAACAATGATCTTATTGTCTACAGGGATGTAGATTCTGTAAGCCTTCTTGTAGCGTCATACCCAACCATTACGCCCTGTACAGAAATGGGTGTGAGTTTGTGCTTTGTTATTTGATGACGCACAACAACGTACGCAACACATCCAAACATTCGCAGGTTCTCGTATCCGGGGCAAGCTCCAAACCACATTTTGTGGGGAGTCTGGCCGTTTAGAGCTTTGGTTGGTAGACGATTTATCAAGTATGACGCAGTTGCAACTGCTTCGCTCCATAACTCTAAAGGATCCGCACAGGAACTCAACAACACCGTCGCAATGCTTTGTGTGGCTCTGTTCATCCTTTCAGCTTTTCCATTTTGCTGATTGCCGTAAGGAACAGTTTGATCATGTATGATTCCTTTAGTGAACAAAACTTCATGGGGAATTCACATATTATCCATTGTCAGATCTGACGACGGTTACCTTATAGGCACCTCTCGACGAAAAATATCTCTCGCCTTCGCCATAAAGCCAATCAATGCATCAGTAGCATCAGCTTCGAGGAAATCGGAATGATCTCATTATAATGAGTGTAATCGTCAGCAATCGTCAAAAAATACAGCTTATTGCTGAATGACGACCGAAATGGTCCACATACATCAGTATGAAGCAATTGCAAGGGAATTGTTGTCTTCCTTGTCGATTGCTTACTGTACCTGTGAACTGTTTTTGTTGTCAAACAATCGTGACACGAGAATCCATCGTTACATTTCGTTACATTTCGCAGGAATCCTTGAGTCAATTCGATGCAGTTCTTGCATCACATTCCTCGACGGGTGTCCAAGATGCGAATGCTAGTCGACAGTACCAGTCGCCACTAGCGGCGATTCAGACAGAACGGGTGTGTACCAGAACACATACAATTCATCGCTGTGCGAATGACGTTCAGCGATAACTTCTGTCGATGTCATCTCAAAACAACTGAGAATCAGTCATCATAAACTTTGCACCTTTCGTGGTCGCCTGACTCATACTAATTAAATATGAGTAGCTTGCGGTACCCACATCTCATTATTTAACGTGATCTTGCGGTCACCATTGCAGAATCCTACCACGTCCTTCAATGGTTGATAACCACCAACGCCGGTAATGGTGCCCTCATAGGACTGAAGTCCTTGGAGAAGCTGTTTGTCCCATGTTATGTCGTGTCGTACGTCGATCCAGAAACAAAGTACCAATCAAACTTTGAGAGCTTTCCAACTGCAGAGAGGGCGGTCCACGATGAACTAGTTTCGCTTTTCGACGATTCATAGTCCTTGTTAGCTATAGCACGTGTAAGATGCTGAGAAGCTTTCTGTCCTACGTCCCCGCACTTAAAACAATTCATTGGAAAACATCTCGATAAAGTTTTATTTGCAATCAGGGTTGGGGCAGATGCTTGCTTGGTGAAAGCTTCCTTGCTAAGATAATCTCTCGGCAAAGTTGTACCTCATATAAGGTAATTCCATTCTGCTTGTTCCATTGAGCTAGAATATTGTTAAGGGTATTCTCATTTCTCAACCAAGCCAGAAACTTAACAACGGTAGCCTCCTCCTTACTCTTACAGAGTACAGATGATTGAAATTCTTGAAACTCTGTTCGAGATCGTCAAAGTCCTTGACATCATCACCTTCACTGCCATACATGTTGGAGGTTACGCGGCAGGGCGCCTATACCTTGTGACATGACTCAAAGACTTATCTATTTCAACTAACACAGCTCTATATATAATGTCGTTTGCGGAGGCTATGACTCACTACATGCACATATGCATGCGCATATCCGTTGTTCAACACTCCCCCTGAAATCAAACTCACTCATGGAACCCAGCTTTGTATCTTAAGTAGGTAAACTGTGGTTTTGCTAGAGCTTTAGCATTCATATCAGCCAGCATTTCACTGGTGCCAAGCTCATGTATTTGGTAAACTCCTCTTGCCAGGACTTCCCTGAGAAAATGATAGCGGACATCAATATGTTTAGTACGTTGATGTTCTGTAGGATGTTTAGCCAGAATCGCCGCAGCTCTATTGTCTTCGTACACCACAGGAGTTTTATCAAGCTTCAACTGCAGGGACTCGAATAATTGACTAAGCCACATGATTTCTTTCACGCATATCGTGAGTGCAGCGTATTCAGCTTCGGCAGTAGACAACGACTGCGTGCGTTGTTTGGTAGAAAACCACGAGATGGCTCCCCCTGCTAACAGTACCAGACATCCTGAAGTAGACTTCCTGTCTCCCCTATCACCCGCATAATCGGCATCCGAGTATCCTATCAGCGTGAATGACTCAGAAGCAGAATAGGTGAGGCAGAGGTCTACGGATCCCTTTAGGTACCGTAGAACACCTTTTGCAGAGGCCAAGTGGTGTTTCGATGGATTTGACATGTAGCGGCTTAATATGCCAACACTGTACACAATATCTCCCCTGACCGTGTTGGTAATATACAGTAACGATACTCTGTGGCTTGAGCGGTCGATACAGGAGAAGATTCTCTTGTGGTAAGATTATGGCCGACTGCCAATGGACTGGCAACTGGGTTACAGTGCTGCATCCGGAGGTCGTTTAAAAGTCTGTTGATATAGGTCTTCAAGGAAAGACGCACTCTGCCCTTGACGGGATCAGTCTCAATATCGATTCCAAGGAACCGTGTCACAGCATTGAGATCTTTCATTGAGAATCGTCCTGCCAGGTGAGACTTCAACTGCTGGATATCAGCCATATCTTGTCCGACTAACAAAATGTCGTCGACATACAAACCTATGATGAGAAAACGTGAATCACCGAAGCGCCTAATGTACAAACCATGTTCCGCTGTGTTTCGACGGAATCCCAGTTTGTCAAGAAAACCGTGAATGACAAGATTCCATTGATGAGGTGCTTGTTTAAGGCCGTACAAGCTTTTCTTCAGGTAGCAGGTCTGGCCAGGAGGGCCAGTCAGACCAGGAAGAGGCCTCATAAAAATCGGCTCATCGAGTTCCCCATACAAAAACGCAGTACTCACATCCATGTGGTGAACGTGGCAATGACATTGGGCAGCAATATCCAGAACGACACGAAGGCTGTCATACCGTAGGACAGGAGAAAACGTTTCTGCATAATCGATGCCCTCTCTTTGAGAGAAACCACGTGCAACGAGGCGTGTTTTGAAGAGTTGACGGTTCCCAGAGGAAGCAGGTTTCTCTTTGATGGCAAATACCTATAGGTTTGGTGCCGGCAGGACAAGCTCGCCATTCCCATGTCTGGTTCGCCTCATGAGCCTGAATCTCATTCTGAATCGCAACTTTCCAGTGGTCGCGAGCAGCAGAAGCCATGGCCTGCTGATAAGTGTCAGGGATGTCAGAGGACTCTGTAGCAATCAGACAGAGAAGACGCTGTCCATTGGAAGTGGAGAAATTATCCATGTTGTCATCGTCTGAAGCAGCGTTATTTGACGGGAAATGATAATTCTCGTAATATGCCGCCCCGGTGACTGGAACGGAGAAAGGATCAGAATCCGAGATCGAGGCAGAAGTGAGAGGTGGCGAAGATGGTGGCATCTCCCCGTTGTCGTGACACACAACTGGAAAATTCCGAGGACGGAAAACTAATTGTGAGTCTGACGGAGGCGGGGCGATTGTTGGTCGAGGAACGAAATCAATTTGTGCCTGACGTCCATCGTCTGGTGATGCGTCAGAACCGTCCGACACGGTCTCATAATCATCCGATGTATAATCCGATGAGTATACCTTACAAAGGGCCCGGGAGTGATCCGAAATCGCAGGATTAGAAGGATGCTCAAGTGAAGGCAATGAAGGAACTGGCGGCAGAAAATTCTGACTCGCCGGGGCCGGTAACATGGGATAATCATCAACAGACGGAGGTAGTTCCGAGTCTACCATTGGCTCATCAAGCGGAGTCAGCGGCGGAGGATTGGTCTCCATTTCACAGTCCAGAGGGTGCTCACTGGTATTTTGAGATAGCACTGAGCTATCGATAGTGTTGGAATCTGGAATTGATATGCACGGATATGCATGAATATGCATAAGAACATGCGAGAATATTCTAGAAGACCCCGGATACAGAATACTAGAATATTCTAGAAGAATGATAAGAAAACTATATAAGAACGCTAAGTATATATGTTTAAGTATTCAATTAAGAATCAATTATGGATTTCAACAGTTACAAAGTTAGCCTCCAACAGGTTATGAGCTCAACAGGGAGCGTGTTCAGATTTTCAGAGAACGAGAAGTTGAAATCGGCGGTGAACTACCGCGTTTGGTTACAGATAATGAACTTGAAGTTTGAATTGTGTGGCTGTGGCCTGAGATTTTATGTCGAAAATGGTTTCGACGGAGACGGTTTGAGCTCGGAGGAAGCTCAGCAAATTGAATCGATGCTTAATTCAATTGTG
>PPLB01006112.1:0-13785 GCA_003706365.1 Citeromyces siamensis
CATTGCGACCTCAGGCTAAAGTTATTGTAATTTTTGTAATTTATTTGAGCCGTATTTTTGGTTTGGTCTCATTTTAGTTGACAAGAGCCGACCATTCGCCTACATCGCCTGACCAGCACAAAAGCCACAATGTATGGTTCAACCGTGGATGTGAAAACAAGAGTCATGAACACCCGACCAAGTAGGTATGTGTGATGAAAAGTTGTCGAACATTCTAGCCTAATATTGTGGTATATGTGAAATTGGCAACAGAAGGGCACAGTTCAACAATTAAACACTTCTTTATTATTTCCATTTTAGCTATTTAAATGATAATAACACTTAAAAAAGTCGACAATAGAAAATTCTCCACACGACGCGTGGTGCTGCAATTATCCCAAAAGGGAAATATGCAGACGCGTGAATTTTTACTAATGAATACGACATGACCATCGAACCCAATACACAACAAGATGCCATCACAGACAGGATTCTGAAAAAGGCCGAGATTTCCCGCATAACACTTCAACTAAAGAAGAATCTGTTGAAAGCGGGTGTGAAAGCGCAGGGCAATTCACCTGCAAAAGACGCTGGCAGGAAACGAGCATCGTCAGACGAGGAAAATGGTTCTCCGCTGAAAAAATCCCATCCTCCGTCGTCTCCTATAAATCAGCCACCAAAGACTCCACCGCTCCGACCAGCCACTCTTCCGACAGCGCTGCTGTCGACACCAAAAACCGCCGCCGAGAGGGAATTCAAGACGCCAAACACAAAGAAGATGCCGAGTAAGGTTTCAAATAATGCAGATTACGACGAAGGTGCAGACCTGCTCATGTTTCTTGCCACGTCTCCGTCGCCTGCTACTCACAAGGAACGAGATTATAAGATGCCTTTGACACCGAAACACATTTCCAGCCACCTGACGGCAAGTGCCTCTTCTCCGTCGTCGAATCTGAGAGGTCACACACCAAGCAGGCTCCACCAAAAGACACCCAATTTCTCGATGAGCGACTATGTCAATTTTTTTACGCCCTCACCACGTTTCAACAAGCCTCCTGATTCGGGAAACCTTGGTGGGCGGACATTGAACTTTGACAAGGGGAAGGACTGAACTGTGGATGCTCTGGCATTTGTATCCTATCCTTGGTATCCGGTCCACGGCTAGAGTGGCACGCAAGACCACATGAAAGAGCACTTCTCACTCTTTGGAGCTTTTCATAACGCTATATAACACTTTATGCACAGAGATTTGTTTCCTTCTGTTTCGCTTCAATGTACAGTATTGCAGGAACCTGCATATCTGTGCGTCTACACGCATGCAAATTGGATCAGCTGGATAGATCCACCAAACGTTACTCTATTCGACCATTAGGCGTGATTCTCATAGGACTAGCATGCTCACTTGCAAGAAATTGCACCACGAACAAGAACCATATTAGACACCATCAACTTATCACTACCGTAAACAACAACACCTCACCACCAACAACAGAAAAAAAAAGAAAACAACAGAAAAAAAAAAACTAAAAAACAAAGCCTGCCAGAACTACAAAAAAATCACAAAAGCTGCCACCGTGGACTGTGGAGCATCCGTGCACCAGTTTTCGGAAACGGGACACGATAACAATATCCCGATTCTGTGATAATAATGGATCAACACCTCGAGATCTCTCCAATCGCCGAGAGAAACAGGAAGCTACCGAGGGCAACGTTGGCGCAAAAGATCCAAGTACTGGATTGGTATAACAGCTCGGAGAAAAAATGCCAGCAGCATACGGTGAATTTTTTCAAACAATTGGGCCAATTTGCAGTAACCAAGTCGACGCTTAATAGATGGGTACTTCACGAACAAGATCTGAGAAAAGAGTTTCAAAACCTAACCTTGAATAATAATAAAGTATACAAGACAAAACCCAAGTTTAAAAATCCTGAGATAAACCGGTGCTTAGAGATTTACTATGAGCAGGTGCTCAACGAAAATGTCAATATCACAGAGAGGGAACTGATCAACAAGTGGTCGGAGTTCTACCAGCTATACCATGGGTCGAGCATTGAGTCTGGATCAGAGAGGGCTAGTCCTAAATCCAACGGTTGGCTGCACCATTTTAAAAAGAGAAACACAATCAAGAAAGACCTCATTACACGGTTCAACGCCAACGATGATCTGCTGAGGATAAAGAGTTTGGGCGAGGAGAAAGCACGTCTTCAACGCATCTTAATGAACTACCAACCGGGACAAGTGTACCAGATTGATGAGATCTCTTTCAAATGTCATCCGTCGGTGTTTAATACCACCACTTCACCGCCTGTAGAGTTGAGCATTCATGACCCACAAGACCGTATCATTGTGGGTCTGTGTGCCAACGCCGAGGGATCGAATTTTTTCAGCCCGCTCATTGTGTCCGATGTCGAATTCCACGTGGCACACCCACAGCATACACAGCCCACGTTCCATCTGTACTACTCAAAGACTGGGATGCTCACATCGGAGATTTTTTACAGTTACGTCAAGAAGCTGAACGACGCCATCGAGGCGAGTGCCATGCCGGAGAAAATCGCGCTTTTGCTCGACGATATATCTGCACATATAATCCCTGAGGGGGATTTCCCCTGGATAGACTTTGTGTACCTAGCACCATCGTTGGGCAGATATAGTTACCGTCCTTTTGATTTTGGACTTTTCCGAATTTTCAAAACAGAGGTCAAGTACATCGTGATGCAGATTTTTTTGAAAAAATTTGTAATCGACCTCGACCAGGGAAATGCTTTTGTTATAGAAAAAAAGGACCTCATAGACGCGATAGTCACCACATACGATACCCTCAGGTACAACAACCTACTGTTGAGAACGTGTTTCCAGCGTTCGGGTCTCGTGCCCTTGTCGCAGCCCTCGTACCCTAACGCGGCAAACGTCATGTTGAGAGACAATGCCAAAGAGATACAGATTATCAAAGTATTGAGCATCTTCAGCGAAAGAGGTGCGATAAACATGCAGTATATGAGCGGAGAGGTCAATGGAAAACGGGCGACCGAGCCTTTCTCTATAGATGCGTTCATTTTCCCAGACGACGAGAACGTCAAGGACGACCATCTAACGGAAACAGACATTGTAGTCCTTGTGCGGAGAGAATTTAACAAAGATGATGAGAGCAGATCTGACTCAGCAAAGTCACTGTTACTTGATTCGTCTTCAGGGTCAGTCCCGCCACCGCCAATGCCCTCGACGCCTGAAACAGAAGATCCTACGCTGGATCTATGTGTTCCGCACCTGACTGCAGACGACGAGTCGAAAATGATTGGCAAGATGATACTAACCAAGATGAAACCGTTTTTTGCGAATCAGGCGGAAAAGGGCAATTTCAGCAAATCTTCTGCAATATTCAGAGAATTTCTCACCGCCTACCTCCAAGAGTCGAACGAGATGTTTATGAAAAACTATTCCGACACCCACCCGAACAAGAGGCGTAAATTTTACCCCGAGCAAGCGGTTTTACACTCGTTTATGAGCAACCCACACCAGTACCCACAAGCACCACCACCACCACCACCAGTTTTGGACGCCAACCACACAACACTGATGACCATACCTCCCGCATTCAATAGCGATTACTACCAACAAAACATTCATAACAGCGTGATCGACAACCAGCTTATGTCTCAGTTTGACCAGGCTAATGCCAACATCAATCAGCTATATGGGTCTCAAACATAAATGCATTCCTTCTTTTTCCTTCTTCAATCGATGCATGAGCCGCACGTGTAGAATATCCGAACACCTTTTCGGGGGGGGCAAGAAAAAAATGCAGTCTTTTTCTCACTCGCACGACTGTTTTTTTCTGGCTCCTAAGCGACTCTCTCTGATTCTTAGACAAACAACAATTTGCCCGTGACCTGACCTGAATTTTTCGAAAAACCCTCAAGGGACGGTCATTAAAGTACTGGCAACCCGAATTTGCATTACTCCTGCATACCATCCATTCACGATTTGGTCGGATCAAAATCATGAGCCCGCCCCAAACCAGTGGACACAAACACGATTACTCGTTCTCAACCTCGTTGATGAACTCTCCAATGGGGTTTCACTCGCAGGGCCAATTTGGCTTCATCCATCCTTCTCCGATGGAGCAGAAACCGTTCCAACACACCCAGCACACTCCGCTAGTATCGCAGGTTTCGTCTCCAGGGTCTTCTGTTATTACTACACCGGATTCTGCGTCGCAGAGTTCGGGCATACAGGGCAGAAAACGGCAGAGACGGAGCGATCATGCGTTCCCGGGGGATGACGGCGATGCGTACTTGAAGGACATGGCGTACAAAGCACTCGAACAACCGTTTGACGAGTTTGCCCTCTCGGTGAAGGCATCTGAGACAAACACAAGTGTCAAGAACCAGCATTCGAAGGGCAAACAGGAGGAGGCTACGATGCGTGAGCGCACACGTCAGATATTCGGTATGGTGTGTCTGATGCGTTCTTGTGAGGTGAACGAGAGAGCTGTTGTACCGAGAAATAGGATATATGCTCGCTACGTGTCTATATGCCAGCTGCACAGTATTACGCCTCTTTCCGCAGCCTCTTTTGGCAAGCTGGTGAGAATATTATACCCAAGCATCATCACACGACGTTTAGGCATGCGCGGTCAATCCAAGTATCACTATTGCGGGATCAAGCTGCTTGGTGATAATGGGGAGGACACGCCAGTGGCGTCGCCGGCATCCTTCTGCGGCGGTTCGCCCTTTTCGCATACAAATTCCAACTCGATCGATTCGCCATCGTTAAAGTCGGAGCCATCAGGGATGTTCGACACAGGTCGCCTCAATTTCATCTGGGAAGCGTCTGATATCAGCATAGAGAACGAATTGGGTAAGATTCCGACGCTGTGGAATATGGATAGTGCACTTTCGCAACATTACAAGGCACACAGCCTTGAAGTTTTCCAAACGCTCAGACATATGCAGCTGCGGAGACTGTTTTCTCTGTTATGCTCTTTTGCCGCGTCTTTGAGCGTAGAAGCGTCACGCGTACTGTGGTGCGACAAGTCCATCACGTGGATCCTGACCAACGATTTGGTCGTTTACAAGTGTTTTCTGCGACTCTTGTCCAAGAGCGTGCTAGATGAGATTCCGACAAATGTGATCAAACAGCTCCAATTCATCTCTGCTAGTTTCTGTGAAACTCTCTCCGCCACTTTGAGCTCGTTCTGCCCAAACCACGAACTTTTGAGACACCGCATAAACCTAGCAGAGGGCTTCCAGCGACTGGTGAGACGTCTTTTAAGGGTCAATATGACTTCCGACGGTTGCGGCAGGGTTCTCTTCTCCGACAGAGAACTCATGGCTAGAAATTGGATCGATTATGTGGATTTCAAAGAGCTCGTGTTACGAGAAACACCATGCAGAGACCCCCAGATAACATCACGCATTTTTGCTATACTCACAAAAGAGGTACCCGATTTGCTTCACTCTTTGCACCACCCATCAGTGAAAGGTGTCATGAATTTTTTCAGTAAACGGGTGATGCGAATCGCTATCCAATTCCCGATGGTGAGCCCGAGGATGATTCTTTTAACCACGAGCTCTATACTCACGTATGCGCTTCGCGAGATCTCGTTAGCTGGCGGCCAAGGTTTTGGCGCCTGGTGGATCGTGAGATGTTGGGTCGACGAGTGGCTGGGATACTGTGCTGAACTCGGCGGGTTCCTCGAAAATGAGTTTACCGTTTTGCAACCGGAAAACCCTCAACCCTTCGATTTCGAAACCTTATAAGCATATATTTATAATGTCATTACTCATGCTCGGCGTGTAATGTCTCAAGACTCGACTAGGCACAACTTATTAGGAAGTACGAAAATTTAAACAAGTAACAGCTACCTCATCCACTATCTCCTTGGCGGACAAAAACTACACATCGTTCAAAGCAACACAAATCGCTCCCTTATGATGTCCGTTGTACTGTCTCACAGTCTCGCTCGTAGCCAGGTCCCACAACCTCACGTAGTGGTCCGAGCACGCTGTCACGAGGTACGCCGAATCAGCACTAAACGCGCAATCCCAGACCCACCTCTGGTGCCCCCTCAGTGTATTTTCAATGCCAAAATTATTATCCACAGACCACACTCTGCACGTATGGTCTGCCGAGCACGTGGCGAGATGTCTAGCATCTGCACTTAGCAAAACCCTCGTTATGTACTTTGAGTGTGCCTTAAACTTGGTTATAGGCTGCAGCGAGGTGACATCCCTCTGATTATGCATCTTCCACACATAACAATTTCCCTTGTTGTTTCCCGCAACCAGCATGCTCCCGTCAGAAGCTGCAGAAACAGACTGAACGGGGACATCGTCCTCTGGTATCAGCTGGTGGGTGCACTGGTTCTCTCCAAGGTCCCATATACGCACGTTCCCCTCCTGATCACACGATATGAGTTCTCCCTGGTTTGGATGTATGACAACCTCGTTGACGGGGCAATTGTGCTTGTAGTTTCGCTGCACTGAAGGAGCTCTCACGTCCCACACTTTTACCGTTCCATCCTCCGACGAGGTAACCATCCACTTACTATCCACCTGGAACGCAAGCGATGTGACATTATTTGTGTGTCCTTCAAAAGACATGATCGGGTTGGGATTGGACGATTGTATATCGTACAATTTCACATTCCGGTGTCCTGCAGCTGCCAAATACTTTTTATCAGAGGTAATTTCTAGTCGGTTCACCTGGGAATCTGTATGCTGAATCGTGCGAGAGCACACACCTGTCAAAGCCTCCCAGAATCGTATCGTATGGTCATAACCAGCCGAAGTGAGTATTACTGACATGGTGTAAGGATACAGTTTCTGGAAACCTTTGAAAAGTTATTGGTAGCAGGAAGTTGTCATCTCTGAGCCATCGTCTGATACCTCATGGGACACGGACGATGAGATGATTGTATAATTCTTTGTATATGGATTACTTATGAGATATCTCTATATACTAATTGTGGTACCTACGCATCTAGTGACTCTATTACTGTTGCCACTTGGCTATTTAGTGCTTTCTCGCAGTTACAAGCACTTGATGCACACTCTTGTATCGCTATCTCGGGTCTCGCACAGCTCTCGAACACCCACACCCGTAAAGGATGCTGTTTCTATTGTTGTGCGTACTATGCTTATGGACACGTTCCCTTCTGTGAAAAAAAAAACATGGTCTTGTATGGAAGGCTCTGAAATCTAGTTCAGACGTTTCTGGATATATGGCCGTAAGTTCGAACCGAGGGAATGCATTCTGCGCTGTATTGTACCCGAATAGAGAGACCTGGCATCATCAGAACGGGGCCCTATCAGCGCCACGAAGTACCGGGCAACACTATCTGATTCAACTTTTAAGATGTAACATAAATGTCTGACTCTGACGTGCGATGGTGATACATTACCACAGACATATGAACTTCTAGCCATCTAGATATAGGAGACTGATAGCCAGAGCTAAAAACAATCCGCGTAGATTTAGAATAATCGGATGGATACACTGAGAAGTTAGTGTTTAAGGACTAAACCGATGTCTTACAATGAAAATGTTCTACATAGATGATTTTATTAGTTGATTTCATGGCTAATAAAATCACAAATGTTTCACCACTCAAGAGAGTTAACTGGACCCAGGTAAACATTTCAGAAAACTACATTACATTTAAAGGAAAGGAGTAGATGCATGTGCTGTTTCGCCTACTAAGCTTTATGCACTGTCTTCCCCGGTCTTAAAATTGTTTTATATTGAATTATTCTTCTTGGATGTTGTAAGTCATAGATAAAAACACTAGACAAAGAGAATAAACTTGAACAACCTATTGCAATACTGACTGTACAAAATATTCAGGTGGTTTGATCTTTTCAAAGCTTTTTGTGGTATTCCTTCAACCTGTGTATTTGAGCTGAGCTTTTGATTCATTTACCTCTTAAAAGAGGATGATCGTGTAGAACGTGTGTTCGCTTAAAGTTACTGAATATCCTAAAGTCATATGCTCGTACGATCAAAGGAAAAGTTTCACATTCAGTGACAAACAAGAATCAATATCTAGGATTTTAATTTTTGCCAATGGATGGAAAATTCTGGCAAAATTCAAATGACAAGGCACTCGCCGGAAAAAAAAAAAAATCTCTTTATCCGGCGCATGGGTCTACAAAAGCTTTACCGTTCAGGAGAATATCCAACTTTCTCATTTTCAATTTATTTTTACTGCTTATTTTGTATTTATTCGTAGGATATTAGAAGCGCTGAGTAATAATAATAGTGATTACAGCTTCTGAAATGGAATATACGGGCTTCTTGCTATGTCTATCAGGTCAGAGCACATGAAAGGCGTGATTGGAAAGTGACGCTCATAGGAAGAACACTCTACCTAAGGCGAAAGATAGTGATGCAACACCAGTTCTCATAATCTATTCATAATGTACATCTACGTCATCTCCTAAAATGCCTGCGCGATTGCCGCCTTTTGCTGGGGTGTGAGTGTGATTGGGTAGTCCACCTTAAAAGAAATCTCCAAATTACCCCTCTGTGACGGGCTCTTGCTCAGTGGCATACCCAAACCTGGGTACGAAAGGGTCTGGTTCGGCTGCACCGGTTGTGACTTGGAAATGGGAATTCTCCTTCCGTCGATAGTCTGTACCTCTTTATCAAAACCAAGAAGCGATTCTTTGAAGGTGAGCGGAAGATAGCACTTGAGGTCGTTCCCCTCTCTTTTGTACAGTGCATGTGGCCTCTCCTCCACGACAAACTGAATAGTTTGACGTTGCCCGTCGCTCTGGTAGTCACCTTCACCGGTGAAATTGATTTTGGTACCCGCTTTCCAGCCTGGTCTGACGTGGATTTCCAGAATCTTGTCTTCCTTCAGGCCTGTAGGTCCTTTTCTGTTCAACTTCATCTTTTTCGTAGTACCCGTGAACAACTCTTCTAAAGTGCACTTGAGAGGGAGTGTAACAACGGTGGGCTCGGCACGCTGTGGGGCCCTTCTACTGGAGAATCCTCCTCCACCAAATGGAGATCCACCACCAAATCCATGGCCACCACCCATGCCACCACCCATGCCACCACCCATGCCACCAAACATGTGAGCAAACGGGTCATCACCACCAAATCCTCCACTCGAGGAAAATTGTTCAAAAATGTTGAAAGCGTCGCTCGACGAAAATGGATGTCCACCAGACGAAAAGTTGAATGAGGGTCCTCCTCCACCCGAGCCGGCAAACGGGTTTGCACCACCAGCAGGAGCATTCCCTCTCGCCGCTTCTAAACCGTAAGTATCATAAATTTCACGCTTCTCCTCGTTAGAGAGGATATCGTAAGCTTCTGAAATTTCCTTGAATTTCTCTTCATCTCCCGTCGGCTTGTCCGGATGGTATTTAAGAGCTGCTTTTTTGTAACCCTTTTTAATTTCAGCTTCCTGTGCTGTAGGGGAAATTCCTAAAAGGTCGTATAGCTTTGTTTCCTTAACCATTGCGGATGTGCGAGTTGCGTGCAGTATATATTGGCGTGCGTCGCAGGGTAGAAGTTTCTAGAAGGTTCGAGATACCTGCCATCGTGCATACGACCTGCCTCATTGTATGCAAGGCTTGACCACAGAATAAAACAAACCAGACAAGATTATTCCGACACACTCGGAGAGGTATAACAGAGCGGATCTGGTTCCTGTCTCGTTGGAACAGACATTCCATCACTTTTTGTTGTGCATCTCTATGCAGACCGTCACGTGATAACCTTGATTCTGTCCCCCGTCGTTGTAAGAAGGCGATTACAACAATGTGCCAACTATTCACCCAAAATTGCTCTCTGTTCTATATCACTGCTCCAGTGACATACATTAGGTAACTCATTGTCAGATTCCCGGCCATCGCCACTAATTAATGAACACAACCTACGGAGATATTCATATTCCCATCAAGATGGCTACCGCCAGTTACTCTTATCCGGTCCAGACCAGGTAGAGATAGACATCGAAATATTATTCCTCTAAGTTTACACGTTAACGTGTAGTATGCATCCTGCATAACAGTACAGTTCATCAATAGGTGTTGTGTGTCCACATCAGGTCACAGCCAGTACAGCGTACGCTGTAGAATGTATAACATCTATACGACTGCGTAAGTGAGCCAGATGCAGATTTTCAAATTGTGACAATTTTGATGAGAATTTACGTATTGACTCCTCGCGTACCCGCAATGTAGTCTACTATCTGTCTTATGAGTTTGGGCAGGAAGTTACCCACGTTATCTAAGAATTTTGACTTGACTGGAAATGTATCGAATTCATGGTATATTCACCAGAGAGAATACACACTTCTACCATTTTTCTTTTGTCGTGAAGGAACATTAGGATTGAAATAACTGTAATAGATGACAAGTTTTGGGTGTTCGACTGCTTTTCAGTCTCCAATTTTTACGGAGATTACACGCTCTATTCATGACGCGCATTCCCCCCATCCCACGAAATTCATGGTCAGAAAAAAATCTTCGTTATCTATTGAACTCACGGAATATAACTATCTTTGCTGCTTACACGTAAACATGGGTAATGAGTCATGTCGGAACGGTCGGATTTTGTTGGTCTTCTATATTTTTATGATAGGCTGTAGGTGATTGGATAATGCGTGGCAAGATTCATGAAGCTGAACAAAGTTTAATATGGGTTCGTCTGGCTCATATACAGGAAAAGTGAACTCGTGTTAACAAAGTTCGGGATCTGATCATGTTCAGAGTTAATTGATACTGAAAATGAAGTAGTATGAAGAGATTTTTTGTTACATCCGGGGTGTTTCGCATATCGAGTGTGAGTTTTGAGAGAGATGAGAAGTTCGACAGCATAAACTGTATCGTATGAAGGTGGCTCAGCTGTTGTGTGACATCTCAACTTATGTGAAAGGCGGGTATCTTCAGGTTGCTAGATCTTGAAGTGTGTTTTATTGAACTAGCCTTGTTTGTGGAGGATTAAAGATTCCTAAATTTGAGTCAACGTGTAACTCGGTTAGTTTCGGTACTTCAAGAATCTTGTCTCTTCATATTTTTTTAATGTTAACATCTATTTCATAAGGTTTTAAAAAATCTGTAGCTTTTATTTTAGTAGCTTTATTATTTTTACCTTTTGATTTAGAAGTATCATCAAATTTAAATTGATTATATTTAGCAATAATAATAATTAATGAATTATTCATTAATATTGTAAAAATATATTTCTAGCAAAATTATTAAGATTATTAATTAATCTTTTATTTTTTAAAGATTAAAAAACCAGCTATTTGTAAATCAGATTTGTCTTTCACCACATTAAAGTAACAAAAAAAAAAAAAAATAACAACCTAAAAATAATGACATTCTTTAATTGATAGTTTGAATGGGGTGCTGTTTAGGCTGTCCTTATTATATTGGTTTATTTTATTTTATTGAGAACTCCTTTATTTGATAAATTATTATTTATCTCTTTTTTTATTACAATTTCATTAATAATAATTATTATAATATTGTGTCCTCTAACCCGTCTAGTGTCCAATTCATTAGTACGGGTCAGAGTAGTAGGAATAGATGTATGTAATATTTATCTATAAAGGATTCCTGTCGGAATAACGATTGGATTCCGGTAGAATATCGTACGATTCTGTATGATAATGCAACGGTCATTCATCGTGATGTCACGCAATCGATGAATGGGCTGATTAATTAATTAAACAATCGGTGTATAAATACGGTCGATATTATATAGATCGTCGTAGCCTTAGGGAATAGAAATATCGACCACACGTTCAAGATAGAATCACTAAATCCAAGTTATAAGGAACGATTACTCTAACTACATCGGTATACCAAGTATAAGAATTACATAATGGATCAAGACCCGGAGGTTACCAATCAGCTGCTGGATCAAGCTCAGGACAAAGGGGATGCATCAGTTAACCAAATTGATGTACAACCCCGTTAATTCCACCCTTTGGTGTTTGTAGTGCTGAAGGTATTGATTCAAAAGCATCGTTTCGTTAATCTGACGCTCTTCTAGTTATGTAGTTTCCTTAAGTATCTGTGTTGCTCATGTGAAAATTGTCACCATGCCTGAAGAGTAAGGCGCCTGGTAACGAAACCATTATCATCTTCCCAGAAAACAAGCTCAACGGAAAAACCTCTAGCACTCACTGTGAGCTACGGAAAAAAATGTGAGTCGCAACAGGTGCTGTGGACTGAGATTGCAGCCGAAGGCGGATCTTATTTTAACCAAAGTTTCTCTTGCGACGCGAATCACTCTTTAGCAACCTCCTTACAAGAGGCTTAATCGTTGTTCGAAGCCATTCTGGGATCTCCACTGAAGGATATACGCTCTCGAATTTCTGTTCATTTCTCCAACGACATTGTGAATCCGCTTGATTTGAGCGGGGAGAAGCGTCTCTTCTGGGGAACATAGCACACTGCCTCGTCTTCCGGTTCTATTACCACCTTTTCAGCTATGACTTTAAGTTGCATAGCTTTACTCAACAATGTGATCAGAGCAACTCCCAATTTGAGAGCTAGATCCTTTCGTTACTTTTTTCTAGCGAGTGACCTATGACCTCAGGTAAATCATATTTCTGTGATTTTTAGAAACAGCTTGTAAAATTCCTTCTCATCTAGATCAGGTTCAGTTCAGAAGATTACAATATCGATTTTTGCACAGTACTAAGACAGAGTTGTTAGTCATACAGAAAGGTACAGCTCTCTGTATGATGCCACAGAAAATCCATGACACGAACGCATGATATTAATCTGGTCGGCTCACACTGGAAATCGATAAAGTTCAAAGAGGCCATTGCCTGGTAACAATTATGATTCTCGCTTACATCAGTATTGCAGATTCGCAGCACGTAATGTCTCCATATGGCTTTAAAATTACCTCTCTCGTCCGCTCTCCTTTTAGAGACTACCTGTCGTCATAAAGAATTGTGCAATTATTATCCCTCAAGAACTTATTTAGATAGCGTTCTGTAAAGTACCGTTTCGTAAATTGGATCTGCTACTCTCGTGAATTATTAGCGCTGGAACTTTGAGGTGTTACTATAGCCGCTTAACGTTACCAGCACAGGGACTTTCAAGCGTACACCTGGTGAAGATTAGATCCAATCAAATCAAAAGGTTGCGCGACATATCAATCACTACATGAGTCCAACAATATAAATACATTTTCTAGAATCATTTCTTGCTCTTTTTCTTCTTCTCTTCTCCACCGTCTTCAGCTTTTCTTTTTTTTTCCTTTTTCTCCTTTTTCTCCTTTTTCTCCTTCTTTTCCTTCTTTTCCTTCTTTTCCTTTTTTGCTTCTTTCTCTTCCTTCTCTCCAGGCTCCTTCTCATCCTTCTCCTCCCCCTTCTCCTCCTCAACCTTGGTCTTTGGTAGTTGAATGGGTGGAGCCTCGAGCTTGTCAGCAGGAACAGGAGGAGCAATGTCGTTCTCGTGGCTGTGATACTCATTCTTCCACGATTCTGGGGTGTTCTCGTTGACACGGCCAAACTTGTCGAGCTTGCCCTCATTCTTGAGCTGCTTCTTCTTCAGAGCAACGGGTCCAAGACCCCATCTTCTTGGGTAAGTGTCTCTCTCCATGATACATCTCTTGACCTTTGCAACGACACCGTGGTCACAAGTGGCCAGGTCCACGGTAGCCATCTGAGCAATACCGATAGCTATGGCCTCACCTTTGGTGGTCATCAGGACAACCTCATCGTAAAGCTCGATTCCTTCTTCGTACCTCAGAAGACCTGGGATCATGAGTTTGGCACCATAACACACAGCGTTAACCGCGGAATCCTTCACCACAATACGCTTGTA
>PPLB01006113.1:0-11242 GCA_003706365.1 Citeromyces siamensis
CACTCAAAATTTTTTGGTTTGTAGATTTTTCGGAGAATCAGGCGTTGTAAAGACAATTTGTCTTTGGCCAAAAGTCCTAGGTGCTGGATAGTATAATTGTCTATGCGTGAAAGTAACCACATCACCGTTGCTTTTTTTTTTTTTTTTTTTTTCAACATAATATAAATTAGAGAACTAATTAGAAATTATAAAAGGTTAAGAAACTAGTAAGGGAAAAACACAAAGGCTAGCCACATGTAAAAAACCCTTCAGAAAGAATTTTACACTCGATTCACATTTTGCTTAAAGACATACCTCTTCCACTCGTCCTGAGATCAATATATATATGCCGTAATAACTTTCAGCAGGTCATTCAACAATCGTATTAAAAATGGCATGTTTGTTAAACGATACCACTAGGTTACGACTCTATGTAAGGGATTACTACTCCAGTGGCTCTCATAATACGATATCCTTGCACCATGGAAGGGAATAACCACCATGAGTTAGCCGCTACTACCAATACCCTTGTTTATGGAGAAAAACCGAGTTCTGTTAAGCGAATGCCGAGTGTTTCGCAATCTCTGAAAAGTTTAAACCTAGAAAACGACTCAGAGTCGACTTACAGCGAGATTGCGCACTCATTTTCTAGAAACTTCCTATCCAATCTTCGAGGGGGCAATCGCATTAAAAAGGGAGGCTTAGGAAGAGAATACTGGCTCAAAGATTCGTCTGCTTCCAAGTGCTTTTTGTGCGAAAAGTATTTCGGCACTTTTAGACGAAAACACCACTGTAGGATATGTGGACAGATTTTTTGCTCCAAATGCACGGTTTTCATACCTGGGCAACAATTTGATGTGAGTGGGAGAATGCGCGTATGCAAATCATGTCTTAGTTACGCGGATCAACTTGCAGAGTCGAGCGATGACTCGGCCACCGAGGAAAATGTAGAGGTTTCCAGTTCCCAGTCTGCAGAAAACGATATACACACCCCTGAAGTGAGACCACAGCTACCAGAGGTTAACGAGGAAGATGATAACGAACAGTCAGTCTCGCTGTATGCAGCGTTGAATACCCATAAAAGAGCCAATCGGTTCGATTCTACCGGAAGGTCAAGGGCTCACACTTCTATGATTCGCACAAAGAGAAGACCTCTTGTAGCCCCTCCAAATGAACACTCATGGAACTTCCCAGAGTTTTCCAATACACAAAAGAGAATATTCTCGATACCTTCCAAAGACCTAAGTGCCATGTGCGAAAAACACCTGAAAGCGCTCGTTTTACAGCTTTTGGAAGAGAAAGGGGTATCCCAAATAAATGTATGGGTTCCAATGCTTTTGAGAATACTAAAAGAGATGTCTGTGGTGAACCCCGACCCACGAAAGGGCGACAGTTTAAATATCCGCCAGTACGTGAAGCTCAAACGGATTTATCAAGCAGTTCCGTCGTGTTACTACATTGGAGGGCTGGTTTTCCCAATGAATCTCGCGCTGAAATCTATGCCGCGCGAAATCTCTAACCCGAAGATTGCACTCATCATGTTCCCTATCGAATTCAACAAGACCAAACAACACTTTATGAGCTTGGATCTAGTGTTGAAACAAGAATCGGAGTATTTGTTGAAGCTTGTGCGCAGGATCGTTGCTCTCAAACCTGATATGGTTTTAGTCGGAGCCTCGATAAGTGGCGTCGCTTTAGATCTCTTAGCGGACGCAGGAATAGCTGTAGCGTACAACATAAAACCGCAGGTAATGGAACGACTTGCACGACTGACAGAGGCAGATATCGTCTCCTCTATAGATAAGCTTGCTGTCAAGCCTAAGCTGGGAACATGCGAACTTTTCGAGGCGAAAACTTTTGCATATAAAGACACGAAAAAGAGTTTCTTCTTTTTAACGGGATGCAGACCCGAATTGGGAGGAACGGTGGTACTCCGCGGAGAAGAAGAAGAATTGGAGAAAGTAAAACAGGCGGTGGAACTGTTGGTGCGTGTCAATTTCAATTTGAAATTGGAAATCACGCTCCTCAAAGACGAGTATTTACAGACATTTGTCACTGAAGATCAACCACCTTTTGAATGTGATTCAGAAGACGACGTTTTCATCGAGAGATATAGAACCACAATCTTGTCTTCATCCCCAGCAGTGCAGTTCCCACTGCCTGTACTGTTTCTCAAGCTCAATGATTTGAAACAATCGCTTTTGGAAACAGAGAGAGACCTTGTCGAGTTTCAAACTACCAAATCTGCTGCGCTGGTGGAAAAATACAACAAGAATTTCCCGATGGAAACTTCAGAAAAAATCACCGAATGTTTCATCCATAACTGCATCCAGTCTTTTCGGGCAAAGTACACTTTGCAAAGACGCCAGTGGGACCTTTTCTACTTGCATTCGACCTACTTGCTTGATCGTGCCAACCACCAGAATATCGTATTTTTGTACTCCATGGCTTGTAGCAAAAACGCTACCCCGTGCATTGGTCCGGAAACTCTTGAAATCGATTTCTACTGGGACAATGACATGTCACTTGGACAATACGTTGAGCATGTGGCGCTGACCGCTTACTCGCCATGCCCAGAAAACTGTGGCAGATCACTTATGGAACATGAGAGAAGTTATGTTCACGGCGACTCACAACTCGTTATCACTGTGAAAGAATCAGAAACTAAAATCACGGGCCTGGATCACGTTATCATCACATGGAGCATGTGCCGTATCTGCCAGCGTGCAACGCCCGTGATACCTTTGTCTTCCAATGGATGGAAATATTCTTTTGGTAAATACCTCGAGTTGTCGTTTTGGTCACGATTCACGCATGTGATTGGTTCTTGCCCTCATGATTTTTACGCCGACCACATTCGATTTTTCGGGCTCAACAGGGTCACGGTGCAGATTGCGCCGAGTAAAGTGGAGTGCTATGAAATTGTGGCACCTCGTTTGAAGCTGCATAGACGGCCTGAGATTGACGTGAAGCTCAAGATTGAGCTTTTCCAGGAAGTTAAGCAGAAGACGACAAAATTCTTCCGTAGCATACACGAGCGGCTTGAGAGGGTCAAAGTTGACAGTAGCATGGGTGAAGAAAAAGTTCGGTTAGGCGATGAGCGGATTAAATCGCTGAAGGAGAAGGCGGCATCGGAAAAATTGAAGATGGAAAATGTTACCAGTGGGATATATGACAACAGCGAGCCGACAGAGCATTTACCCCTGAATGCTGTTTTCCGCGAGATGCAGGAGTTGTCGGTTTTATGGGACATTGAATTCCAGAAATTTGAAACTGAATTTTTCCCGAGTGAAAAGGATATAACCAGGATCACTGCAACTCAGCTGAGGAACCTGTTTACCGAGAAAGAGGAAGAGATGGTGGAGATGCAGGATTTATCAGTTGGGGAGAAGGCAGAGCTTGAGGAGAAACTGAAGGACGAATTGGAAGAGAGCTTAGATCGCCCGAAAAGTAAAGTGCTTGAACGCGCTTCTGAGATCGAGGCAAAGATGCACAAAAACGACACTAGAAGTTTCTCGAATGAATCGAAAGCGTCGGAAAACAACAACGGCAGGGTCAAACAGTTGACCACGCTCTTTGACCAGCTGCATCTGGACCAGATCTCGATGGAGTTTGAAATCGAGCGCGAGAGAGAACGTCGTAAAATGGCGGCAAACAGGTATCGTGCCGTACCAGTTATAGCATCAAAGCCTATAGTGGAGGTTTACAAGAATGTAGAGGACGCTGTGGAGGATCGAGATCAGAGAGATGCCAAAGGTGAAACAACG
The DNA here is from genome assembly GCA_003706365.1 of Citeromyces siamensis. Taxonomy (NCBI): domain Eukaryota; kingdom Fungi; phylum Ascomycota; class Pichiomycetes; order Pichiales; family Pichiaceae; genus Citeromyces; species Citeromyces siamensis. The sequence continues at coordinate 3,747 of PPLB01006113.1, forward strand.
GAGCAGGTGGATCGGAAAAATGATGACGAGACAAGTTCGGATCAAAAGGCAAGGGATCACCACAAGCTGGATAAGACAGAAATGGAGCAGAACCATCCTCAATCACGACTCTCTCTGATCAAGACACTGAGCAAGTTTTGGGCCGATCGCTCGGCCACATTGTGGGAGCCGCTCGCGTACCCTCTCACGTCGAGTGAGCACATTTTTGTCGACTCCAACGTAATTGTGCGCGAGGACGAGCCCAGTTCGCTCATTGCGTTTTGTCTGAGCTCGTCAGACTACGTTGGGAAACTCATTGGCATACGGTCGCACTCGTCGCTGGAGGAGGTTATGCTGAAAAAGACCGCGATACATCTCAAATACCAGTTCCAGGACGGTAACAGTACGCTCTCATGCAAGATTTTTTTCGCAGAACAGTTTGACGCATTTCGCCAGGTTTGCGACTGCGATGAGCATTTTGTGCAGAGTCTGTCGCGGTGCATTAAATGGGATTCGTCGGGCGGTAAAAGCGGGTCGGCTTTTTTGAAAACTCTCGACGACAGGTTCGTCATCAAGCAGCTTTCCAGCACCGAGCTTGACGCGTTTGTCACGTTTGCGCCGTCGTACTTTGAATACTTTGCGCAGGCTTTGTTCCACGATCTGCCCACTTGTGTCGCCAAAGTGTTTGGGTTCTACCAAGTGCAGATCAAGAACTCTGTCACGGGGAAAAACTTCAAGATGGATGTGTTGATCATGGAGAACCTCTTCTACGGGCACACAACGTGTCGCATCTTTGACTTGAAAGGGTCGATGCGCAACAGACATGTGCAGCAGACGGGGAAAGAGAACGAGGTGCTTTTAGACGAAAACATGGTGGAATACATCTACGAGTCGCCCTTGTTTGTCAAGGAACACGCCAAGAAGCTGTTGAGGGCGTCGCTTTGGAACGATACCCTTTTCCTGGCAAAGATGAATGTGATGGACTATTCGCTTGTTGTCGGGATCGACAACGAGAACAGGCAGCTGATCGTTGGGATCATCGATTGCATCCGCACGTTTACGTGGGACAAAAAACTGGAGTCCTGGGTAAAGGAGAAGGGGCTCGGAAAGGAGCCGACTGTTATCACTCCGCGGCAGTACAAAAACAGGTTCCGTCTTGCGATGGAGAGATATATTCTCATGGTCCCCGACTGCTGGTATCAGCGGGGATAGAGAAGCGATCTAGGCTTTCCTGTGCATGCAGATTAAAAATAGCACACGTACGCCGTGCATGAACCTGCATCGAGAAGCGCGTCGCAACATCCTGCAACATAAACATCTCACACCATGATCGCGTCTGGTATCGCCTTCCTTTTCAGTTTGATAGCGTTTGGGCTTTTGCTTTTGGCGGTAATATCGGCGCCCGTGACGACGCCTCTGAGACTCGCTCAAACAGGAGAGTACATATATGGGGTGTTTGGTTACTGCCAATCGGATAATTGTTCATCCGCCTCCGCATCTTACACCCCATCCGACTTGGGCAAAGTCACGGATTGGGTCATGCCCTCGCATACCAGGGACACGTTAGCCAAGATCCTGATAATTGTGCCCGTGGCTGCTGGGCTCACTCTGATCTGTGCTCTGTGTGGACTGATCTGCACACTGTCCAAGAGATGCTGTGGGTCGCTGTTTTTCCGAATGGTGACGTTGTTTTTCGCGTGTGTCGCATTTGTGTCGTGTGCGCTCATCACGGTGGTTGTGTTCCTCATCTTTTACCCTCACGTCACTTGGGGGTCGTGGATCCTCATTCCTGCGGCTGTACTCAACGTACTCAGTTTGGCGCTGTTGAGCGTCATGGCACACTTCGGCAAGGCGGCCGCGGCCAAGGACGGTGATATAACAAGTATGGAGGATTTCCAAGGTGTCAGAACAAACCTTCTCGATGAAACAAAATCCGTGGACACATCTCCAGCTTTTGCTGTTCGCACGAGAGAGGCATCGATAACCAGTTCGGAGAAGAAGAGCGCAGTCGACGTTACCACATTCTACAATAGGTCAGACAGTACTCCCAACCTGGTGAACGGACCTGTTGGGTCGGGTGTGCGTAACCAGGCTCCACGCGTGGAACCGGAAATGGCTATCGAAGAGAAGGAGCTGGATTCGGGAAACAGTGATAAAAGTATACCCAATGGCGACACACCTCGAAACACACACGCTGAGCTATTTGAAGATGAAACACCCGATTCACCACCACCTCCAGAGACGCGATACGTGCCGTCGGAGCTTTTCGACGACATGGAGGCTGACCCATCGCAGCTGTACGGGGATGACAGCGGCTCAGATTCTACGAGCATTTCCCAGAGGCCGATAAATCCTGCTTACAGTGGGGCTCACATGCATAACCAGAATGTCCCGACTCGTGCGCCTCAGATATACCCACCGGCTCATCCGCAAATGAGGCAGTTTAACATGTACCCACCGGCGAGACCTCAGGTGGCTATGCCCCAGAGGTCGACACACACAGCTGCAGACATGGTTCTTTCCAACAACCCAGACATGAACATGGGACTTCCTGCTCCTCGGAAACCCGGTTACAGGAGGCCCATGAACTCGCGTGGTATGCCGTCACCGAGCCAGATGCAGATGGGCGGTGTGCCCCGGTTTGCGGCTGCAAACAACTACAAAAACCGTGCAAACCGCAACAAGCTGCCCTCGGCTTCGATGGCTAGAGACGGACCGTATGGTGGATTTCTTTAAGTTGCCCGTTTCCAATTTACTTCTGTGTATTGTGTTAGTATATGATTCTTTGTAAAGGCCTGCTCTATTTCCCGACAAGTGTCCCTTGATCTCGCAGCTCAAGAGGTACTCACGGACCCGTCAAGTCACACGTTGCTGTTTCTTTGCGCAAAAGACTTAGGAACTGTCACAAAAGAGGTTCAACCTCCCTCTGGTTCCGCCTCTGGTTTGTCCAGCGCCGGGCGGGACGGAACCTCACCGCCAGTCTGACCCCCGGAGGAATGGCTTCTCGGCTTGGCAAACACGATAATCGCCAGCCCAAATACAACAAGCGTCAATAGGAGGATGATCTTGCACTTTGTCGTCCTCTTTTGATAAGACGAGCCCTTGATAAGCTCTTTGTCTGATTTCTTGAGGTCCTTTACGGCATTTTCCAAGTTATAATCGATCCTATCGAGCACGGTGCCCTGGTCGATAACCATGGCCTGCATTTCTTTAAAGATGGTGGATATTTCAAGAACACCCTGCGCCATCTTGGCAATCTCACGTTCGCGGCGCAGCAGAAACTCGTTATCTACGCTTTCCAAGACGGAGGAGGACTCCTGCAGAGCAGCACGCGAGTAGCTCTCAATGTTCGATTCTTCCACGCCTTGATCCACGGACTCGCAATACTCGTCCTGCTTTAAGTACCGGATATAGTTGTTCTGGATCTTGCGAAAACGGCCAGACAGGTTCTGCGTCTTTTGCGCCAGGTTCTTCTTCATATTCTCATACATCCGCCCATCCTTCGATTGTTTCCGCAACTCTTCGCACTCTTTAATACCGTTATACACTTTCTGGAAGTCTCTGGTGATTTCGTAATTCAGGTTATCAACCTCCTGATCATCAGCCGAAGTATCGCTAAAACCGGGCAAAAGGTTCTTCTTATACAAGGAACTGAGATGAGCAATTTTCCCCTCGATATCCTTGAGCAACTCCTCCACATCTTCGGACAAATCCACAAAACTAGGCGGCAGCGGCGTCATCTCTATATCGTCTTTATACCCAGCATCAAGGAGCCCTTCCTCTTCCTGCGGAAGATCATCGTATCGTCTCCCACGTGCGTGTGGGAACGTCTGTCTATAAGAGAGAAAAAGGTTTGTACGGTCGCGTTTCATTGCCGGTTGGAGGACTAGATATCACGCCATCCAGACATCTTGTACTACATCAACTTTTATAATCATCGTTTTCACGCATCCGCTAGTTAGCGTGTTTGGCCTAAATCGGCGGTGTCGGTTCACTAGTTTTCTTCAATTGAACTGGAAAAGTCTGGCCAACGGTGATTGGATGTGAATCGCACTGTGGTTTTCTCGGAGCTTTTGCAGGAAACCACAATCCCTGACGGAAGGATGCCACATACTCACTGTGCTGCTTCCAAATGGTCTGGGGTTGCACTTTTGACATGTACGTTTGTGCACGCTATCTGCGGAAGCATGCAGGATCTTGCATCGAAGATTCCGCAAGAACATTCTAGAAGAATTTTCGAAAATCCTGCCACGTCCTTCAATGGACATTTGATGACCACAAACGTCGGCAATGCTGCCCTCATAATGCTGAAGTCCGTGGAGAAGCTCTTTATCCGGAAAACTCCTCCCGCACCAGGAACTTCCTCGTGGGCCAATGATCTATTCCCAAGGAATCCCGTTGAAGGTGATGCCTATGAAATCTTAAAATTTTCTAAAAGTACAAAAAAAGACAAGCCGGCTGCTGCTGAAGTAGCATCTAATTACGAGTCACTCACCAGGGTCATGAACACATACGGAGAAATTGCAACAGTCGCTGAAACTGATGTTTCTGACTAGTATTCAGGGTCTTATCCGATTTCGAGTGGTCATCCGCAGCTCTCAAGAATGGCAAACAATTGATTCAAGAGCGATACGCCTCCAGGATCTACAAGTATAACTCGAAACCACGTCAACCATTCAGATTTGGTCTCCTATCGAACAACAAGATCAAGCTTGAATCATCTACCGCCCAACTGAAACTCATGGCTCATGATCACATTTTGAACGTTCAAAAAGATACTACTATTAACCGTGTTAACACTAAGTTGCCCACCTCTTGCTACCAAGTCTACAAGATGTTTGGACAAGACTTTATGAAAAGCTTTACAAAAGAAGAAATTAGGTTGATTAACGATGTAGATCAATCTTTTCAGGAAGGCGTTACCTCTTCAATCTGCCAACATACATTTGCAGATGAAGCCGCAACTAAGTCCTTCAAGCTTGAAGCGATAAATATGCCTGATTATCAAAGTGTAGCCATTGCAAGAATTATGATGCCCACTGACTCCATTGATGAAGATCTAGATTTGGCTACTGACGAACTTACACTAGACAAAAACCCAAACAAGATTCTAGACCAAACAACTGTCCTCGAGGAAGGCATCGTCGGAAATGGAGAAGACTACTCAAGCGTTTATCTGCTTTTGTCATTGAATCATGACAAGGACCCCCCTAGAAAATTTCAACATCCAGAACTGCTGAAAGCCACAATTGAAATTCTGCTATTTCTGCAATAGTAGACATCACCTCAGAAAGCAGTGACCACTGGCACCTTCTTGTAAGCACTGCGGACAAAAGAGCCATCCCACATGGTGATGTCGCAGCTCTGAGAGAGTGCGCGCTCTTTATAAGATCCACTTGGAAGACAGAAGAATGGAAAATCTCAAACAGTCGTTCCACTCTCAATTGGAGCAGAAAAAGATGATAATCTTAAAAACCACAAGAACAATTTGTTGAGAAGAACCTCCAGAAGCTCAACGATGGCACTCAGGAGATATCACAAAAGAAAATTCCTGGAAGGAACCTCGGCGAGTGACAACAATTCTAACACTCCACTCCAAATGATGAGCAAATTCAGGCCCCTCTTGATAACCAAGAGGACGCCATGGAGGACGACAGCCAACCCGTTCCAGCAGACCAAGGTGATGCAATGGACAAAGATGATGCTTCTGTCACCTATTATGACAGAGAACCTCCCTCATTCCACGAGCCTGCCTCGATTTCCCAACCATGGCATGAAATCCCCGTCAAGCCACACAAGGTGGCCTCAAAAACCTCTACACAACAGGTGGACCCAGCCTCTGCACCCCCTTCAGGAAGGTTGAGGGCCTCTAAACCCGTCAACTATCGAGTATGATTTTTAAAAAAATCATAATCGATAGTAAAAATATTCAGAGCCTAGGGTCGCCTGAATATTTAAACAAGGTAAATCATTACCTATCCTTTAACCCTACAATTCTTTTTCTTCAAGAGACACGCTTACGTGATCTCCAATCTTTTAATGAACTACAACGATTCTGCTCGTTCCGTGAGTATAATGTTGTCAGCTCTTTCAGTTCTCTCAGCTTAATTTTGCTAAAAAAAGATCTCACAATTGTCAGCCCATCGCAGCTCCAATCTGACGACCCATTGTTTAACAAGTACATATCAGACGTGATGATCAATGATCTTCCCATACATCTGATTAATGTATACACACCAACCAACACAGCAGCTCGAGGGACCCTCTTCGAGTCCCTGTCTCTGAAAATCCCTCAGCAGGAACTTCTTGTCATAGGTGGTGATTTCAATTGTATATTAGGTACATTGGATCACCACCTGCAAGACGTTTAAGGCATGACTCGAGTACTATAGACGTGAGAAGACTTCTACAGATGCACAGACTTCACGATAACTACAGAGTTCATCCGGCTACTGCGTCATGCCAAGAGTTTACTAATTTTCAGGGGGCGAATAGAAATGCGCGTCGACTTGACCGCATCAGTCTCTGCAAGAGCTGGCTAAATGTATTGTTACTCGGTAACCTACAAGTCCTTGAACCGGAGAATCAAATTGCGAACTCAGGCTGCCACATACCCTACTGCGTGGTCCGGGAGCCTAGCCGCAACATTGAAAAGAGCTACTCAGCACTTTCAGTCTATCTTCCGCTTCGTGCCCACGGACAGATTGCAAAGGAGGGAGTTCTTTCATCAGTATATCTCCAATGTCCGCCTGACAGACAGCCAGAGATTTGATTTGGAGAAGCCTTATACGCTTGAGGAAGTAGAGATTATTACTCAGGAGTATTCGTTGAAACGGAGTTCTCCCGGGGACAACGGTATTCCATACGTCCTCTTCTATAAAGAATTTGACGTTCTGGGACCCTGGTTACTTGATTTGCTAAATCACATATCCTGGATCTCCTCGCGATTTTAATAGTATGCAATTGAAGCTTCTCCCAAAAAAAGGAGCAAGACGCTCATTTGCCAGTTTGCGACCAATCAGTCTCACCAATATCGGGTATCGTTTGCTGACTGCGGTTGTCAACCGTAGGCTCACAAAGGTGCTACCTCACATCGTGGGTCAATACCAAAAAGGTTTTATACCTAATAGGGACCCCAAGGATAACATCCAGAATATCCGCCTACTACGTGAGACATGTCTTCCGCTGTTGAAGACTAAGATTCACAGATGGGTGATTCCTTTTGTGATGTCTACGAAAGTTTCCAGTAGAGTTATGGAGACTTTTGGTAGATACAGTTGCTCCACAAACGTTACAAGATGTGTTGTTTTTGAATCCAAGAATAAAATACTTAGGGTAAAGGTATTTTTTGGAAATGCGAACGGGTTTTTGCTCTCCCTTTTCTTTTTCGTTGCACGCAGAGGGATTTACAGCTCCAGAATTCCCGTCGAATGGATCACCAACAGCAGCTTCCTGAGTCGTCCGCATTAACCTAAGAGCACTACCTCCTGTAACAAGGTCATCATCAGACAGCTCTT
>PPLB01006115.1:0-14768 GCA_003706365.1 Citeromyces siamensis
GAAAAGAAGTTTAGCATTGCGGATGACTCTACCTCGTATCTAGATAACTATGTAGTAGTTGACGGTGCACCAGTGGCCCCGGAATCAAAGGCGCCCATCTTGGCCAAAGTTCTCCGTAAAATCTTTAGCGAGTGCGGCGAAATCCCGGAAAAGGGAATCCACCTGCCCATTGCAGATGGAAAGACAAAAGGTTACGTGTTTATAGAGTACACAACCGCTTCTGCTGCGGACCAGGCGGCTGCTAAGCTTGACGGTAAAAAACTGGACGTGAAGCACCGCCTCTTGGTTAATAAGCTGTCGGACGTGGAAAAATTTGCCGCTGAGGGCGGGGAAGAGTTTCAAGAACCAGAATTGCCACTGTTTACAGATACTTCGCACTTGAGAGATTGGTTACAGGATCCCCAAGGAAGAGACCAGTTTGTTCTGCAGTACGGCGACCGTGTCGGGGTGTACTGGAACAAGAAACAACATCCTGCGATACCTGTTGTTGAGCCTAGACAGCATTGGACGTCGACGTATGTGAAATTCTCCCCAAAGGGATCGTACCTGTTTTCTGTGCATCCACAAGGTGTACAGGCCTGGGGTGGACCTCAATTTGAGAGGGCACAGCGATTTATGCATCCTGATGTTCGGCTGATTGATTTCTCACCGTGTGAAAAATTTTTGGTTACTCTGTCCCCACAGCCGATCGTCGCTCTGCCTGAAGACCATCCACAGTACAAGAGTTATCCCTTCACCAAGCAGGACGAGGGACACCAATTGGTTATATGGTCTCTTGCCTCTGGACTCCCCGTGCGTACGTTTGCGCTGCCACCTCATTTGAAGACAGCCAAAGAGATGCAATGGCCTCTGATCAAGTTTTCTCACGACGATGTTTACTGCGCCCGTCAAGGTCCAGATGCTATTGCGGTGTATGATATTGAGAATGACTTTCAGTTGCTCGACAAGAAGCTGGTTCGCGTAGAAGGTTTGGTCGACTTTGAGTGGGCCCCGAACCGCGTCCCAGACAAGTCTCGTGATCTGCGCCACGTTATCTCGTACTGGACACCTGAAATGCCTAACCAGAGTGCGCGTGTTGGGGTGATGTCCATTCCATCGAGGGAAGTTTTGCGTACTGTCAACCTCTTCCAGGTTTCATCAGTCAAGATGCACTGGCAGGACGAGGCCAAGTTCCTGTGTTGCAAAGTTGACAGACATACCAAGAGTAAGAAGACTCACTTCACTAATTTGGAGCTGTTCCAGTTGTTTGAGAAGGATATCCCAGTGGAAAAAATTGAGTTCAAGGACTCTGTACACAATTTCGCGTGGGAACCTCGCTCCGACAGATTTGTCACACTTTCCAGAGATGAATCAGCGACAGACGTGTCAGCTGCAATTCCGAGAACCGTTCTCTCGTTTTTCGCGCAGGAGATTACCAAAAAAGGGGCCGCCACTACCAAATGGAAAAAATTCAAAGAGATTGAAAAGAAGCATTACAACACCCTTTTGTTTTCGCCCAAGGGAAGATTCTTGGTGGCTGCCACTGCTGCTCTTTCGCTGACGGAGAAATCCAACGCGGAGATCGATTTCTACGACTTGGACTTTGATGGTCCATCTGACGAAAAAAGCGTCAACGCCAATGTCAAGGCTCTTGCTCATCATGAGCACCCAGGTCTCACGGATGTTGCGTGGGACTCCTCGGGAAGGTTTGTGGCGGCTTGGGCCTCCGCATGGAAAATAAAGATCGAGCACGGGTTCAAATTGTACTCGTTTGTCGGTACATTGATCAGAGAAGAGGCTGTTGATCAGTTCAAGTCGTTCATCTGGAGACCGAGGCCGGCATCTCTTCTGTCTGCTGCTGACAGAAAGAAGGTGCGCAAGAATCTACGTGAATATTCTGCGCAATTCGACGAGAGCGACGCGATGGAGGCGGATGCCAAAACCAGAGAGAGTATCCTCTTGAGAAGAAAGATGCTAGAGGAGTGGTCTTCATGGAGAGCGAAAGTGCACGAAAAGATGCACCAGCTCCACCTCGATGGCCACGTCGAGTCAAGACGCGAGGAATCGATACAGGAGATTAAAGAAGAGATTCTGGAGGAGAACGAGGAGGTACTGGAGTGATTATTTGCAGCGGGAGAGGAAATTTTAGAGAAGAAAAAAATAAAAAAGAACTTTCTACATCCACGTCAGAAAGTAGACGCTATACAAAATGATCGATTTGTCCATAAATACAAGAGGGTCGTCGATGCATGTGATCATGCAGTCTACTGTGCGGCTCTAGTCTTTAGCTGAAGCCCATGCCATTTCTTTATTTCATCTTTCAAAATCTCATTAACCATCCTATGCTGTTTCACCATCGACAACCCTTGGAAATCTTTACTCTCTATCAATATGGCAAACATCGACCCACAGCCTCCAGAAACATCTCTCACGTCCAAAACGTTGGGATTAAGTTTCTCCTTCAGAATATTGTAAACAGTTCTTTCGTACGCATCCATAGAGCTTAGGCTCGATTGCCAGCGAACCCCAAATGTCCGATTTCTGCTTATTAGTCTCCACATTACTGGCTGAGAAATATTACACGCCATCCGCACACCCGATTTTCCACCATCAGTAACCGTTTGTCATTTTTTTAATTTCGTTCACCTCTTTTTGTAGGGCATGTAAATCTCCCAGTATGTCACTTGAATTATTTTCGGATACACCTCTCGATCTCGGGGGAAGAGGCGGCTGAGGCGACAGCATTCTCGAACGCGAGGGTGGAGGTGGCGGTGCCAGACCTCTTGCGGGCAGCGGCGATGAGTTGGAACGGCTGCGTGGAGGCGGTGGAGGGGGTAACGATGTTTTCATAAGGTGGTTGGCACTCCCCGTGTTGTTAGCCGCGAGCGGCTGGATCGGTTGATCCATTTGCGTGGGGATCCCGCCTAGAGAAACGCTGTCTATGTGGTTAACATTTTGGAAATGCGAAATAGAGTCCCCCATGTCACGTAGTTCAGCTTCTTCGTCCTCTTCTTCGCCCTTTTTATGATTCATCTTATTGAGCAGTTGATCCATCGGGAGTGAATAATCCAGTTTTCCCTCCACTTCAATCTTAGGCGGGGGCAGCGGGTACTGCGCCGGTTCGATCACCACTTGATCGGAAAATTTGACTGCTTTGCTATTGGATTTTTTACGTTTATGCGATGGTCTGTGTCCCGTGAGCATGAACTGAGTGAACGAGTCGAGATCGAGCTTTTCCTGCGCAGATAAATCCGGATTATCCATCTCTGTCTTATCATGAGGTCTCTTGCACATAATGGACAGAGGTTGTGGGACTGGCGCTTTTTCCAGCACCATTTGTCTGGTCAGGTGGGTGAGCCCACGTACCGCGTGCGCAATGAGCCTTAACAGCGCGAAAAACTGTCCGATGTTTATACTGTGGGAGCTCTTGGAGAACATCTTACGGATAACATGTTTAGTTGGTTCTGTAATTTCGAAATTTGACAAAAACTTGAAAACGTCCTCGAGTGAAACTGTCGAGACCCGTTGTGACGACAAGTGCTGTTTCCTAGAAAGAATATTATTATACCATCGAAGGTATGTCTTTGCCTCTGAAGGTGTCAGTTTGTCCATAGAGAGCGAAAGAGGAACCGAAGGATCATCATCTTTTGCAGCACCATAGTAAAGCGACGTATCGCTGTCTCCCTTCCTAAGAGATTCGGATGTTTTCCCATCCGATTGATCAAGGCGCCCTATATCGCTGTGGATTGAGTCGTTTATTTGGTCAAAAAGTGCATTAAACTTGCTCAACTGAGCTGGCATCTCCTCTTGAGGAGTCGTTACAGAACTCCCGCCAAAGGATACAGGAGGAGGGGGCGATTTCACCCCTGAAGACTCGCCTGGAACATTCAACCAATCCATATCATGGCGTTGCATGATCTCACGCTTTATATATATATATATAATTGTTACGTTGGAGGGCATGAGAGCGTTTGGTAACGAGAGCGAAGATGAAACAGAGGAGCTTGGAGGTAGAAGATACATAGAAATAGCTCGTAGAAAAGCAGCTGCCCAGGCAACTGAGGAGGGTACGTTTGATTTCGATGCTTTGTACGACGAAAATCCAGAACCCGAAAAGCAGAAATCGGGTCCAAAATACTTGGACAGGATTCTGGAGGCTAAAAAACAGAGAGAGGTGGATCGTGCTGACGCACAAACTGCAAAATTGAAAAGAGAGCGCGAACTAGAGGGTCACAAATTTGACCAAAAAGAACAGTTTATAACTAAAGGTTACAGTAAGCACATTGAACAACGTGAGGACACAAAAATGGAAGTTGAAGAACCGGAGTCTGTTGTGCTGGAGACTACTGTGCTCGAGTCTGTTCCGAAGTCTGCTGTGTCCGAGACTGCCATTCCCCAGTCTGCCGTACCTACACACAGCGAAAAAATCATGCAAGCCAGGCAGAGATATCTTGAGCGAAGAAAGAAAAAAAAAATGAGCTGACCGAGAGATACTTTTCTCGTGAATGCTGTGACCCGTAGTTGAATAATTCGCATGACGTGCAGAATCTGGGAGTCTTGCCTTTCCTGACCGAACGCTATTTATCCGCTCTTGTTCTGGTGATCTTTGACAACCACATTTGGAACTGAGATCATTGTACTTGATCCCACTGAGGAAATATTGGCACAGAAACAACGCAAAATACCGAGAGATTTTGATTCCCGCAGTAGAAAAGCTAGCAATTTGATTACTGGAAGTGATTCCATCTCCAAGAGGGCCAGTATCTCGTTAAGCTGGGATTAACAATCAGCATCCCAGAGATAGAAATTTTGGGCAGCCGTCGGTGATTCCGAATTTTTGCATGAGTCATTTGCGGTCCAGTTTGACGCACAGGTCACTTTATCGCGAATATACTTAATACCTCTCCTCTGCTTTTAGTTCGCTTTTCTTTGTTCCTGGACGTACATGAAACTGCATATGCACATACGCTATATCTTACAATATAGTTGGTAATCGAACCACTTCTATGATATTTATACAGCATATTAGTGTTGGTATAGATTAGCTATAATGAATATGAGTGATCCCAGTTCAACTTTCCAACACTTGTAAGGAATCTTGAACAAATCAGTGAGGGAACACTATCCATTTCTAAATGACTTTATTCGTCATCTAGATCGATCATTTTTCCTTTCATACATCGACTGCACCAATAGATGACATGCTATAATAACTCATCAAATGATACATTATTTGGATTCACAATGCTCGATAATACAACAATTCAAAGCTAACCTTGAACAAGTTGCCCCTTAATTTCTGAATTCCTCACTGGTCATCTATTGTGAATACAAAGGGGATACCATTGGAGATTTACTTGGAAATGAATTCCAAGCTTCTGTAGCAATTACTGCTGTACTTCGTTGAGAGTACTTTGTCAACATCGCAAATACCTTTTCTAGCTATCACTTTTAATTCTCTTTAAACTAAGCTGTACAAAAGTGTAGAAATATAGTCAGTATGGATATTGAGGATTTAATTTTTCGATTATGAAGTCTAATCGTTGTAAATGTCCGGTCATCTACTTAGGCTATCGCGGTGTTTCTCTGTGTGAAGGAATATGAGGAGGAATTAGAATGTGACTTACACAGGCCTTCAGATAAACCAGATCTCTAGAACCACTTCACGTGGAACGATATATTCTCAGAGTCGATCTTGGCGTGATTTGCGGGATCAATAATGTCCTTTAATTCCCCGACTGAAGATTCTTCGAAATCCTCTTCAGTTTAATGATACACTTGTTCTACCTTTTTTGTATAAGCGAACGTCCAAATTTAGTTTCTAGTACCATTAAATCCTCATCAACAGATTTCGCAGAATTTGATAATCACACTGGTCTCAGAATAGGTTGAGCTGAGTAGTTCGCACCAATAGATCGTTTCACTTTCAGGTGTTCGAGTGACCTTTTGTAATAATAGTTTATCGCTTACATGCTAACTGAAGCGGTATCTTAATTTGCGTCTTTCAATTGCAGTTTAGACGGTATTAGGTCAGCAAAAGTATGCACAACGATTGTGAGAAACACTCCTTGGAATGTTAAAGCACATGCAGTATGACTATTCAAACGCGCTTGATCACGAGGAAAGAAACAAATGCTGAGTAAGCGAAGGCAGTTGTCTGTTTCTCTAGATCGCATTCAATATGCATTCTGGTGTTTGATCACGGTAGATCCCATACACCGAAATAAGTAGCCATTTGTAATCACAGTTTTGATAAACATTGTAACCCTTCTACCTGAAACTGCGAGCGAACTGGTTTGATCATTGGTTTCATGAAGAATGGTAACAATAGTAAGACACCCGTAATCTGTTGATGATGCGAGGAACTGGTAGCATCCTGAGCTGTGTAGTTTACATTCATAGTTCTCTCTCGTTCCAGGTATTCACGAAATGGTTCGTAATAGATTTTGGAGTAAATGATGTATTACTACCTGAAACTGCTACTTAAATGGAGTCTTTTGACTCCCTTGTATACACGAATTATTCCTGCAAGAGGATACAGAGGGTTTATGTAGAATGCTCATTCGAATGCATAAAGGTCATGAAGAATGATTATTCTCATACATGTATGATGACGAGGAATGACCTTAATCAGAAGCGGAGTAATCTAAAACAGTAGACCTGTCTTCTTGCATTGCATTCGACATGTATCCTAGTATCGTACCGCGGCTGATCCATCACACTGAAATTAATTTCCTTATGGTTACAATTTTGGTCAAGTTGCTTACCTGACCTCACCTTTATTCCCTTCTTTCTATCTATCTTCTGAAAACAAGCAGTTTTGCTACTTCAGTCGGGGAAATGCCTATAATAATATCTACCTTCCCACGATTCGACATGTTGTTCCAGATAGCCGCTCATCTGCTCACTATGTTAGAAGATTGAGATTAAGATTTTTAGATCATCTGTTTTACGTGTGATTGTTCAACTAATTTGGCATATCACGCACAATGAGAGATGATTTTCAGTTTACAGGTATAGTTTACAATACCTCACATCCTAAATCATTAAATCTATGTGTTACAGTTGAAATGGGAAATATGCCAAGGCGGTTTCACTAACCTTGAGTTATGTTATTGTGTGAAAAGGAGCGAATTTTCGTTATTGATGCTAATATAGGTATTCTCAGGGTCTGATAAGATCAGGGTACCAACCAAGAGGGCAAAACGGAAGGCTTTTATCACAAGGTACATTTTTACATTTTTCGTTTCTAAGCACGTTTTCAATATATTCGATCAGCAAACACCATACAATTCACAAATTTATACTAAAAGTCTTTTCGTAAAGTACTTTTGTTGAAATTATTTCTCTCACAACTCGCGTAAGAAAAGAATTCAAAACTTTGGCGGCAGTATGTCCTTCGAGATTGGCTAGAACGGATGATCCTCAGGCAAGGAAATGGTCTAAATTTTGGAATATTAGAGGTATAATATGTCGATCTATTGGATCAGCCGCGATCCGATACTAGGATGCATGTCGAATGCAATGCAAGAGGAAAGGTCTACTGTTTTCGGTTACGAAGATTACCACTTTATTACTAAGCAGTGCTTATCATCAATGCAGGAAATGTGAATGTAATAGCAATAAGAATGTGATCTAGTGACAGCTTAAAAAGGCTTCTCTATTGGAAAAGAGTTTCAACATCAATTTTGCAGATGACCTAGAGCTCTCGTCTTAATAGAGAAGGACTAATGGACTAGATTCTCTAACCAATTCAAAACAACTCAAAATATCATTAGAGCATGCAGTGGAAAATTGTTTTACAGTATATAATGAATGGCTGCGATAGACGTACATATACACCTCCCTCTTGTCAGTTCTTTTAAAAGTTACTTGAATGATGCTAACAATGATCGGCTGAGATCAGCTAACCTTTGACCGAATCCCTTTAGCTTCAATCCCTTTAGCTTCTGTGCCCAAGCCTATATAAAAAAGATTTCCCCTTGGCTGATTTCACGAGATCATAAATCCCTGATAAAGAATCAAGTGGCAGCCTTACAGCATGAGAGAGTTAATAGCCAGCAACTCTTAACGGCACTACAGAAATATCTCTCTCATCTCGTCAACTGATTCCACACGATTCTGTCTTTGGAAAAAATGATCCTCCATATCCGCCAAATTTTTCTTGTTGACTTTCTTAGTGGTCTGTGCCTTGCCAGGTTTCTTTGACGTACTTTTCCGTTGTTGATGAGATTCCTTGAGAAGCTCCTTTAGTTCATCCACCCCGATTTTTTCTTCTTGCCAGTGAGGAGGAAGTTCGTGGTCATCGTTACTAAAGAGAAAATTCTCCTGCATCTTGAGATAATCTTCAAACTTTTCGCGTTCCTTCAGCGTCTTGAGTAAATTGAGTTTCTTTTTCAAATTCTTGCGCAGGTTTTTGAACTCTTCCTCATCTTTGGAAATTTGCAAGTTCACCAAAAGCTCCCGCGATACTTTGTCCAGGTGGAGGTCAAGTTGTTGCAGGACTGGTTTTCTCTTAGAACAGGAAAAATTCTGCAGGGACAGAAACTGTGGAGAACTGAGCATCTGCTGCACTTGATCTTTCTCCAAAAGTTGCACAATATCTACGCTCTCTCCCTTCGGGATGGGATCCGGATTGGAAGGCGTGACACATGGTAAATCCACTTCCTTTCTCAGCACATGGTCAATATCCACGGCACTGAAAAATGCACAACCCTGAGGAACTTCTTGTATTCCCATCTGTTGGCAAAACATGGCGCGCGTCCAGAGGTTAGCTATCTGAAGAGCCATTGCCACCTTGTATCTCTGCTCCTTTTTGCACATATACCGGATTTCATCGTGAATAGTGAGAACAAGACGTGCATCGAGTGAGAAAACGTGACATAGATATTCCATTGATATAACCAAAAGATGAAGGTAGTCCACACCAGAACTTTGAATCGCCCAGTTAATCCTAGAAGGGAGAAACGAGTTCGCATTGAGGTTACCCTTTTGCAATGCTGCTGTAATTCCAGCCCCAAGGACTGGAGTGAGAGGCTGGTCCTGTTCGCTAATCTCTTCAAGCCTGTTGAAAACGATCGATTCAGATCCACCATACCACATTTTCTTGTTATTGAAAACACTTTGTGATCCTTTTGTAGCCGCATACAAAGCTTTAGCAGTGGAAGCGGCTTCTTTTTCCAACAGGGTCGGGTTGAATTTCTTGAGCAGAGTTGTGGCAAACTTTACACCCGCTCCGTAGATACGGCCATAGTTGAACACTTTGGCGTCATTTCTAGAGATTCCCAAGATAGAGGCGGTCTTCGAATGCATGTCGCTTTTCTCGCTCTTGGTTCCTTCCAATGTCATCCATCCAATAGCCGTTCCACCGTGCATTTTAAACACAGAATCGCCCACCAACGAAGCAATCCATAGTTCCTCGCTATCCACGTCAGCACCTACAAAACAAAATCCTTTTGGAGCCATGACCTTGGACTTTAATTCCGAACCCAAACGAGTAGCCTTGGCGTTGGAAGCCGTCAACCACGTATTTTCCACAGATCTGCGCGTTATAGTACCCATTCCTATAATCTGCGGAATTATTATACCCATCTTATACTTATCATAAGTTCCCTCTAAGCTGACATTAGCATCCCCATCGTAAACGACAAACTGGTTCATTATACGCTCCCGAGAGGATGTCCAGTAGCTGCTACTGACCGCCATGTCAAGTGCTTCTTTGGTGAGCCTATACTTTGAAGACAGTGTGCCCTTTTCAAAATGGCTCAAAAAAGCCTTGGTCATTAAGCTGGTTGTTCTGGCCTGTGGCCCGTCGTTGTGCGGCACCTTGAAGTAGTAGCAGTTTAGTGGGACAAACTCAAAATTTGGCTCCTCTTTCAACTTGTCCATTGTGATAAGCTTGTAATTGCGATTCTCGTATTCTTCTCGTTTATTTGGGGGGACTTTGAAACACCATCCAAAAGTGTCAAACCAGTAGATCGGAAATCCTTCCCATGAAAGTTTCAGTAGCAGAGGTGCTATTCGCGTTCTCGTGCTCAATTTTAACTCGTTGTTGGAGACTAGCTGTTTGTACCAATTAGGATATCCGGGTAGTTTTTGATTTTTATAAGGTTTGCCAGATTTCGTGAGTCTTATCGGGTCTGTCGTCCAGTCAAGCTGAGATAACCACGGATCGCTTTCATACTTGGAAGGTTCCTCTTTTAACATGACCGTTTCTTCACACAGCAGACGCAAATTTCTCTCGATTCTTGCCGTGTTCTCCCTGTATATAATTTCAGTACCATGTATATAGTTCTCCCATGAGCTGTTTGTTGGTAGGAATGACTGCCCAATATGTCTCAATGCTGCCAAACTGACAGGATGAGGGACAAGCTGGCGAAACTGTGGGAAAATCTTGCGAAACACCTTCAAAGTTGTCGCTGTATCAGAGGCACAGTACTCCATCAAACTGGAGAAATTTTTTATTATGTCATCAACCACTTCAGACGCAAAGTCATCCCTGACCGCTTTATTCATTTTGATTCCGCAGTGTAAATTGGCAACGGCAGCCAACGAGTTAACACTACTCAGAGAAAGCCATGGATCATCTATGAGGTCTTGATCCATCAGAGGTTCTGTGACATGGGTCTCCTTTGCTTTATTATACTTGAGCCAAGTTCCACGTTGCCTTGAACACATTCCCGATACTGCAACGTGTAATGACATGGTATCTAGGAAGAATGCTTTAGACTGTATCATAGAGTACTCCTCTGTGATTCTGGCTCGGTCATATGAAACATTGTGTCCTACAATAACTTTGTTCCGAGAAAGTGTGTCCATCGGTATTAGGTGATCCCACTCCGTGCTTTCCCCTGTTAGACGCGGGGACACCCAACCATACCATGCTTTCTCTGATACGCACGTTGCCATACAAGGGTATTTTGTGAGTTTATACATGGTTTCCACATCAAATACTAGCGCATCTTCCGAAGGGAATCGAACCCTTTCAGGAGGTTTTCCTGGTGCATATCGTGTCCAACCCGATTGTAATTTCCAATCTGAAGGTTTTTCAGGAATTTTTTCCCGCACTAGCATCCCATTAATCAGATTCAGGTACCCACTCAATGAATACTGACCTATTCGATCAAAATGTTCCGTTAAATTGTCACCTTGCAATTTTGGCACATTAAAGCTAATAGGGCTCGTAATAGATGTTCTTTTCCCGAGAAGGTCATTATTGGCGAGATGTATCTGCGATAAGTTCACTAACCGTGAATTCTGCTTCTCTTTGTGGGATGCATTTGGAAAAATTTGTGACTGCAAATTTTCTGAGAGGTATTGTATACCAACTGGGTTCACTCTGAGTTGTTTGTTTTCATGTTGAGCCTTGCAAAGACGAGAACACGAGAATCTTCGAATTCTAACACTCATCTAGGGCGGTCAATGCACGACCTTTTGATGGGGTATTTAACTTTCCTGTGGACTTTTTGTTGTTTATCTGCTGCTGGGTGATCCGAATTTTATGATTGTAACTTTTGTATCGTATTTTTCAGTGGGTAATGGGATTTAGAATGTTCCCGTCGATCGAAAAAACCTTCTTCCCATACTTTATCAGTAATACTTGAAGAATAATTATCGAGAAGCAAGATTTATCAAAAATACATGGAAGTGAGGAGCTATACTGACAAGAAAATACTCTGGAGAAGGAGTTTTTGTCATCAACTAGAGAACCTCCTGTCGGTACCCGGGAGGCGCCAGCTACACAAGGAGTTTTGGGATATATATATATAATTTACTTTTGCAGCACACCATGTCTACTCAACGTGCGTTAAGCGATGATCAAGTTGCTAGTGAATTGCGCAAGATGGAAACCTTCATAAAGAAGGAGGCCGAGGAGAAGGCGAAAGAAATCCAGTTGAAAGCTGACGAGGAGTACGAAATTGAAAAGGCGTCTATTGTAAGGTCAGAAATCAACACCATTGACTCGGTGTACGACATAAAATTCAAAAAGGCTTCGTTAGCCCAACAGATCAGCAAATCTACCATCACTAACAAGATCAGACTTAAGGTTCTCGCCACGAGAGAGGAAGTATTGGATGAGATTTTCGATAAAGCGGAGCAAGAACTCAAGAAAATTTCCAAGAATAAAAAAAAATACGAGCCTATACTTGCAGGATTGATAGCTGAAGGCTTATTTGCTCTGATGGAAAAGAAGGCAACTCTCAGAGTGAGAGAGGAGGATAAGAAAGTGGCTGAAAAGGCCGCTGAACAAGCTGCTAAAGATTTTGAAGCACAGGCAGGGTTCGCACCCGAAATTAAAGTAGACGAACAAAATTACCTGAGCAAAGACCTCGCGGGTGGTGTGATTGTGGTTAATTCTTCAGGCAAGATTGAAGTGGACAATACTCTAGAAGAGAGACTTAAGCTGTTGAACCAAGAGGCGCTCCCAGCTGTAAGATTACAGCTGTTCGGTCCATCTACAAGTAGAAAGTTTTTCAATTAGAATGGAATGCCCAAAATACATTGTGATTGTACTTTTTAATCGCCTCTATGTGAACGAAAGTTGTTAAAAATGTCGGATCCATTTATGTAATTTTAGCTCACCCTTGCGTCCCAAAGGAAAAGTAAAATTAAAAAGATGGCTGAAGATGCTCCTCAGTAAACTAAGCAGGTCAAGATGAATTAGGGTTTTTTTATGTTTTTTTATGCACTCAAATCAACCATTATGACAATATGAGACGAACGCTATGCTCTACACTCAGCATCCCGCGCATTTTCCTTAATAGATCACTTAACCAATACAGATGCAGTCGCAATATTGTAACCGCCGTGGAAGGCTTCTCCAAAGTTTTAAAGCCCATTACCCCAAACGACACATATATCAGTGGTAGTATACTAGATAGAAACGGTGACGTTGTCGCAGTTTCAAAAAAATTCCCAAAGGCGAAATTTCTTCATGAAAATGGCTTGTTTGCTCGAGATCTGCGGAAGATCGATACATCAGCTGTTGATATCATACCAACGATAGCCGTGCGCAATACGTGCATTTTGGTGAATTTATTACATATCAAAGCGATTGTCAAAAAGGACACGGTGATGGTTTTTGATACGGCGGATCCGTCCTCGGCCTCCAAATTAGGATTATTTGTCTACGATCTGGAGGCCAAGTTGAAATCACATAATGTGAATTATAAAAACATGACGATCGGTCCTGGTCAATTTTACGAATTCAAAGCTCTCGAGAGCATATTCATAAACGTGATGTCGTGCTTAGAGACAGAGCTACAACATCACCTGAAACAGTGTGGAACCATTCTGCATGAATTAGAAGATCAAATAGACAGAGACAAGTTACGAAACCTTCTCGTCAAGAGTAAATCGCTCACAGCGTTTTACCAAAAGGCACATCTGATCAGGAACGTGCTGGACGAGGTGCTGGATAATGACGAAGATCTTGAAGCTATGTGCTTGTCCCGACATTCACAATCAAACGACATAGATACGGCAGAGATAGAGATGCTCTTGGAGGCTTACTACAAACAGTGCGATGAGTTTGTCCAGCAGGCTGAGACACTTATAAATGATATCAAATCTACAGAGGAGATCATAAACATCATACTGGACGCTAATAGGAACTCTCTCATGCTTTTCGAGTTAAGGATAACCATCTACACACTAGGTTTTACTATGGCTACCGCGCTTCCCGCGTTTTACGGCATGAATTTGAAAAACTATATCGAGGATTCAAATTACGGTTTCACCCTCGTAGTGCTATGTTCTCTTATTAGCGCTGCTGCTATAACGTGGGTAAATTTCGGAAGACTGCGCTCTGTGCAAAAGCTCACCATGATGCTTCCCACAGGTCGGAGACACGCGGCTGCTGGTTCATGGGGCAAAAGGAGAAGGTGGTTTGCTAAAAATAAACGTTCACCTAGCGATCCCAAACAAAGAGACATGATTTGGAAGTGGCTCGTAGATGGTGAAAAAAAGTAATGTATAAAAAGATAATGTATACGTTTTAAGGGGGATATGTTTTATAGGCTTCATGCATCCATACACCTCCGTATCGCTATGGAGCCTCTTCCTATAAGAGAGGTTTGTTTGGGTTCCTTGGATGCTAGGACGTGTCAGTACTATTATGGACTACTGAAATTGAGGGAGCTGATAAAGGGTGTCGAAGCTCTTCGGAAAAACTTGAGTCAGACGGGCAGCGTTGCCGAGGCAAGTTACATTATCCTTGTTAGCGGACCCATTTTCCAGATAAACGATAAGTTGCAAAGACAACTCGATGGCCTTTCGAGAGGCGAGAAAATTTTGGTTAAAAAAGTTCATCCCACGCCGACAACCAATGCTATAAACTTTGACTGTGGAGATTGGCAAGAGGTGAACCCTTTGAAGGAATTTTTGTCATTTCTTGAGAATACAGAATTCCCTCTTGAGCAATTTATGTCACTGTGTGAGAACTCTAAGGAAATATATTCTCAAAAGCTCGGACAGGCAAATAAGGAGAGTCGAGATTCCAAACCCATTTTAATGTTTATGGAGAACTTTACCGATTTGCTGAATTTTTCCATGGAACTTTCGCTCTCTCAACAACTGTTTTACAACCTGGATTTCGACAGGAGAGATGTAGAGTGTGTGAAAGCCGTTCAAAGAGACCTGGACTGGGATTCTGCCAAATTGGTCTGTGAGGGTATTGAATCAACACTTTATGAAATTTCGCACGCGTGGAATACAGCCGATGAATTTATATGCCATCGATGTTGTCTTGTACTTCTTCGCGTCGCCGATTTTTACGGCATCCTACGAAA